>APFE031058201.1:33426-177633 GCA_000404065.3 Pinus taeda | reverse complement strand
TAGTCCACTGGTACCATGCACGTGCATCTAGCCATCCAAGAGAAAGGTGAACCCTCGATCTCGCTAGTGCCTCGCTCGTTTGAGATAGAAATGATTCACTTTATTAATAAGGTGGTTAACCCATATCATGTAAGGGACCACCTTATTTATTACTATAGACCATCCCATTATTACATTATTACCTTGGGTACCTCCCTTTGTACCCTATATTATCCCCCCTAGGTATATAACAGTAACAGTTTTTGGTCAAGAGGTTATGGATCAAAATGATGGAAAGTAGATTTAATGAGATCAAAAAACTACTGAAGTGATTGCACACTGTCAGGTGGCAAACTCCAGCACCACTGTTGTGAGGATTCACAAAGTGTGTATTCAAGCAACACGTTGGCCTCTTCATGATACCATTGATCCACATTATCAAGAATTGCAAAGAATTATTCTAAGTACGCATGCTAGGCCACTTCACCTTCACCATCATACATGAATTCAGGAAAGAGATGATAAAATTCCCTCGTGATGTCGAGAGGTTCGACATGCGAAAAAAATCATGGAGGAATGAGTGTGACAATATCCATGATAGATGTGCAAATTTTCAAAACAATATGAGAGGACAAAACTTTTCATCTGGACCTCCTTCTAGCGCTAGAGCTGTTGACTATGTTGGACCCATCAACATTTTAAGGGATCTCCCCGGTAAGAAGTCCCAATTAGAACTTAGATCGTTTGGTGTAGGAGTTCGAGAAGTGGGTCGTATGGTATTTCCTTGACCGTGGTTGCGCACAGAGGTAAGTAATATGTCCCTCTTGGTGGCAAGGGTGTGACATGTGCAGCAAGCCAAGGAAGGTGCCTGAATGGTTCTAACACACAGAATGTGGAATGAGTGCACCCCTTGGAAACCTGTGTAAACACACAGCTTGGAAGGGAACACACGAGAAAAGATTCATCACAAATTGGAAGGAAGGTGAACCAACAATCCAAAGTGATGGTTAAACCAACAACACATTTCAGTAATATTCATTCATACATATACAGAAAGAGTCTGTACATACATGCGTAAGAAAACATATACATATATCATTAGAGTAAACAAGTTAAATCAAATACAATAACAACATATGCATGAAACATGCAGGCTCTGTTATAGTAATAAGTGAAAGTTCCAATCATACAGTACAACCATGACTAGCCACTAGTCTCGATAATAGAACGTTACAAACACTACTGCCTGCTCCTTCAAATAGATGTACTAGCTCTACACTATGGAGAAACCATGTCTCGTTACAATACTCTCCAAGATTTCTCTAAGATACTCCTATCAGAAGCTCTGACCAAAATCCTATACAATGAGTTATGAGGTACTATAAATAGCAAAGGGTGGGGTGACCCTTGACATTCACCTTTGTCACTATTCACCTACCCTCATGACTCTTCAACTACTCTATGACTGTTACATTCAACTATGACACTCGAGCTTCCACTTTACAAGATGTTACATACAATCTGCACATGTACCCATGTGAGAAAAAATAGGCTTGAGCAAGCCATGCAAGACATCACTATGACTCGAACAAATGTGGGAAGAGAAACTCTTCGACATCCTTATGATGGTTGACGGTGGCGAACTGATGCCAAACTTGGTAGTCTGCATTGGTGTCTGTGCACTTTGTGGTGACATACTTCTAGAAACAAACTCTTGTGTTTGTTGCATTCGGGTACATTGCTTTGGCTCCTCTGTCCAACTCATCTGATAACATGGGCATCATTGTCTTGAGTGCGGCTGGACTAGGATCATACTGATGCATAGTGTATGCACTGATCTCCAAGTTTGCATTGGTGGTTATGTGCATCAACTCGTCAAAGTAGGAGTCCAGCTCCAGTCAGACTTGACCCTTTGTCTTTGCCTTGACGAGTGTCCCAATAGATGGGATCACATGTTCATGCAAAACATGATCCATTTTTGTCAACACCTATGCATGGGAAGCCTGCAAACTAGTGATGAGCTGCGGGAGTTCCTCATAGTTCCAGATCTGACTCCAGATGCATGCCTTCAACTCAACCGCCATGGGCTTCATCATCTTGGGAAAGTGTAATGGGGCTCCCTTGTATCTCGTTTTCCATGTTTGCATGTAGTAGACAACTGTATGAAAGTTTGACAAGATACATGATCTCCTAGCATAGTGCTGTTACTAACCATTGAGATGGACAACTGCCTTATGCATGATACGAAATCTAGAATACAACGTTCGCATGACTTTCTCAATGGATGATACTTTATCCAGTATCTGCTTCTTCAAATCCACTTTGGTGGATGCTGTAACTAGTTATCCTCCTTGATTGGCCATCTGTAACTCCTTAGCCATTTGCTCGTTCCCTACTATCAAGAAGTGAACACTCGAGCTAGTGGCTTTGACATATTCTCTAGTAGCATTGACAAATGGTGTTGGATTCTTGCGCACATTAGATATGCTCACTCATTCCTAAAACTACATAAGAGATGTGTAGACATCCAGAGTAGACACTCTGCACGATTGCACAACTCTATGTTGTGACTCATTGAATGATATGTTATGCATCTCTTCTTCTAGATTGTCTCCAAGGATCTCAATATCTCGTTGGTCACTCGAAACTTGCTCTGCTTCTGGATCTGGTGAAGCCGATGGGTCGACCTCTTGGTGGTAAGGCATGAAGTCAATGTCTTGTTCTAACTTTGGCTACTCCATCTCCATATCCATCTACTCAAGTACTCATTCAATCTCTTGAGTAAATTCCTTCTCCTACGATTGCTCACCCTGTCTTCTTTGTGCCAACTGCTCGAATGAGTCTGCTCCCTGTATGGGTGCAGTTTCACCAATCTGTGCATGTTGCGCCCCCTACTATGAATGTCACTATTGCACTTCATTCTCATGTATATGCAGCTCCTGTTCTTTCTGGAGTTTCTCCTTCAACTCTTGCAACTCCTTCATTGTTTCCTCCATCCTTTGTTTATCTCTCTACCTTTGTGTGTTCCTCTTATCGCATTGTCACATATTTGCCACTTTTTCCAAAGCTGCTTTCTCCACAAGTGGGTCTATTTTGAACTTGCAGATTTGTCTTCCCTTTGCATTATCAATAATATTTCTCTTTCCTTTTTCATGCACAGGTATGGTACCCTTTGTTGTTGCTACTACTGGTGCTCTCTTAGATGTTGCTACATGCTGCTTCACTAACCATTCCATAGCTATGCCAATCAATTCATTGGGCTTGGAGAAGCTGTGAAAATATCTCCATGGGTCTTCCTTAGCCCAATGACATGCCTCATGGATCCAAGGAAATTGAACTCTCATGTAGTGATCCTTCACAAAGTAATGTGGGTCCTACGGATTGAAGCTTCTGGTGCTGAAAGTAAATCTTTTGAACTCTTCTTTCTTTGCATTCACATGCTTGGGATTCTTTATCTCATACAACTTGATTCACAATGGAAGAGTGGGCCAGGGTTCCTTCTTCTTCTAATGTAGTCTAGGTGACAGTCCTGCCGAGATGTCGTACAATACGTCTTGCATGAGAAGCTTGTCCATGGAAAAATTCAGTTAAACATGCATAGGCTTCTACGCACTATACATCTGTAGGAAGGTGACGAAAGGTGAGGCATACCAATCCGCTATGTCGATCAGTACCTCGATTGCTACCTTTGACATGCAAGGTGGATCCTACTCAAATATCATCTTGTACACTTGGGTGACAAAATGGGTTGAAAACTATGTGATGACTCCACAGAGGCTGCATTAGGAAAATAGTTTGCAATAAGTGTTCACAGAGGTTTCCATTGATGTCATGCTCACTTCCAGCCCAGGAATTTTTTATGGGTATAGATTGCATCTAAGATGTAAGAGGACATGTAGATATCTTCTTACTAACCTTTCGGCAACTGCCGAGCTCCTGTTACCTGTACCTTCAGATTGTGAGCCAACATGTCAGACCAGTTGCATGCTTTGTCTTCACTAACTAGTTGGTGCAACACGATCACCCAACTCTATGGGAAGGTCTCCATGCTCTCTTGGCCATTTTTTGATTAGGGAGTCTTGACCAAGTTTCAGAGTTAGTTGTGCCAACCAAAAAGACCCTACTCTGTTGGCCCTTTCAGACACAACTCGTGTAGCGTAGGCTACAATCTCACCCGAAATAGTATTGGGGAATGAAAGAACCAAGTTTTTGCATCCAGAGACTAGTGTGATGTCTTCTAGGGCCTTAAATCTACCTCTACGCAGATTGATATACTTCTAGGGTTCATTACTATAACTGAAATAAAGTGAACTTCAACCCTTCACGTAGGTCCATGACCAATCCTTGTGGACCTTAAATAATCAATTTACCTACTTACGCGCATCAAAAAGTAACCATAGATTGGACTTCGCGTAGATATATTTAATTCATTAGAAAACATAAGATTAAAGATCTATAACTTCATGGAAGTGGCTAAGAATTCATTTCATACATTATTAAGATAGATTCAAGACATTCACCTAACATTCAATCATTATTTCATAAACATGTCATTCATCAGCGACATCTAACATAAATAGATACAAATGGAAATACTCAGTAATTCTTCAATAATTGTCTTTATTGATCTTCAATTTATTGATTGCATACTCTTTTTACATTGTGCACACAGGTGCAGGGGTTAACACACTCAACTGCAGACTCTACCTAGGCCTCGTGCACACTCAGCTACAGGAGCCTTCCATTCTCTACCTAAGTGAAGGAAGAATATCCTTCCTACCTGAGCTCTTGCCCAAGACAACAAAAATCTCTTCAATGTACCCAATTCTCTATCAAATTTTTTTTGTAAGACTCGTTAAGACTCAACTATTTATAGATTTTCTAGTAAAATACCATGGCCCTCGGCTCATGGGTGAGTCTTTAAAACCAACCAAAAACAAGGGGCTAAGTCCCCTTTAACTCTATCTATCTGCATGCTTTGCGTCCACATTTCGTGGAAACTTTACATCTTTTACAAAATTATTTAAAAAAATGACTAACTTTAATCCAATTATACCCTTAGGGACCCCCTCCCAATAGGCTCCCAACACAAAGATCATGACTCACCCTCGAGTCACTGAGCTAGTTGTTCCACTTTCTCGCGGAGTTTGCTGAATGCCTTGGTAAACTCTGGAAGCTCCGCGGTAGTCGATTCTACTGCTTTTTGTACCTCTTGGACCAATTTCTCTACGGTTGGCCGCTCTATAGCGAGTTGCATAGTCCTCTATGTTTGTTTCATTGGCTTCTGTTTCTCATGAATGTTCTATGAAAATTGGCAAGCTCCTTGTTTCCAAGGCTCTAGCTGAGCTCTGAGAAAGGACTACTTTTTCTATAGCTCCTAAATCTACATCAATTTTTCCTTGCCTCCCTGCAAGTGTGCGAAGCACTAGACTGGTGCCAATGTCTGCGCTGTCGTATTGATCTCTTCATGTTGCTGCTACGCTTCCTTGATTTTTGTGTTCAACTATTGTAGCGTAGGACCCTCCTACATTGTATCCCATAGGCCTATTGCCTGAATGAAAAGATGTTCACAGCCTTGAACTATGACATCTAACTGAGGCATGGATTCTTTTATTGCCACACCTCCTTGTTCCTGAACCTTTGGTGGTGTAGTTCAATGCAAATTCAACTGTAGCTCAACTATTTTCATTCGAAGATCAAAGGTCACCTTATCTAACTTTTCTTTTGAAGCACGCACTCTAGAAGCTAGTTTCCTCACATTAGTAGAGGCCTCTTCATCTTTGGGTATATTCAACTCAGGAATGAACTTTTAGGCCTACTTAATTACTATGAGCAGGTTCTGGCACTGTGTCCGCAACTCCTCCTGCTCCTTCAAGGCTTGAGTTTTTTCGGTGAAGAGCTACTCGTTATTAACTTTAAACTTATTGACCATAGTGAGTGTGAAATATTCTCTAACCTTTAGCTAATAGGAGACACCCTAATGTAGTGCATGAAGAGACTTGAGTGGTAGCATGGGAAGGTTCAGTCCCGTATCTTTCATTGTGTGAAGCACTGCATGATCCTTTTCTGATTCCACACAGACCGACCCCTTTGGTAAACGAAAGACTCTGAGATCCAGAGACCATTTGATCTTTGTAATAGTGGTATGGCCCTACATCAAGCTCACTTGCTTGCCACTCACCTTTCCTACATCCACCTAACTCTTGTTCACCTGGATCTACAGCTCACATAGATCCTTCTGGACATTCCCCAAAATCTACATGTATTGTTGTTCGAAATGTTGTAACACCTTTGTCGTTGTGTTCCATATCCTGTCGCTGATCACAATGAGATCACCTTCTGTTAGCATTATGGGATCCATATGTGTCTTCTTATAATAATTTTGTTTCTTCAGCGATCCTCTAGTCTATTCCTTCCCTCATTTCTTGAGAATGAATGGGGTGCTTTGACCCTCGTCACCGCCTTTGCCCTGGTCTGACAGAACTTGTTCTTCTATTTTAGGAGAAGCTGATTTGTCACCTTCCTGTGACTCCTACTTCTTCTTTTCCACCTGTGCTTTAGCAGTGCACTCTTTCGCCATTTGAGCCTTCTCTGAAGCTACCTTAGCAACATCCTTCTTCTTTTGTTCTGTTAGTGTGCGCTCATCCTTTTGAGCGACATCCTTCCACTTTTACGCAATAGATATTTCTGCACTTGTGCTTGTTCCTGCATATAATTATGTAGGAATATACCATTTCAGAGGCCAAAGCCCCACAACTTCCTATATATCTGTGTCCGTCACCGTATAAGGTAATTGGTGCCATTTCTACATAGGGTCTTTGTCTTCTCTGATCGAGACCCTATGGAAATCGGCTTTGAATTCCACATAGGCCAATAGTTGTTCAAAAAAGGTGGGGGACAATTGTGGCCACTGACTAACAACCATGTGAAGGCCCATATCCATTGAAACCCAAAATATCTTTGTTTCCTTAACATGCTCTAGATCTTTTCTGGCCCACAATGAGGAAAATCGCGCTGCCTCAGGAAAGTCTTATTTGTGTGGAAGAAACTGGCTATCCTCCGACAACTTCCAAGCAACCAAAATGATAAAAAATAGCAGCCAAGCATAATGAAATGATGTTCTCTCCTCTTGGGCCTCTCGACAGTTCGTGAGTGCTGGATTAGTGGGGCCTGACCCATGTTCGAAAGTGATTTAGCCAAGCAAATCTTGGTACTACTGGCCCTTTTAGCAACAGTCCGTGGAGTGCAGACTGAGGTCTCACCCGAAGTAGTATGGGAGGGTGCTAGAACGAGATTTCCGCACCCTGGGGATGTCTGATATGAGGTGATTGGTATGTAGTCCAACCTTTGCACTTACTACACTATGTGCACCTATAGGCACCCGACGCCCTGGGACACTGTATTTGCATGGGTCTAGCCACAACGAAACCCATGTTATTTACCCAAGTATTCCTTAATTAGTCTCTGTTAGCTTATTACATAGATTAAATTCACATATAAGCATTCATATGAGTATTCATCAAGTGTGCACAGTAAATAAACATAGTAAAAGTAATAACATCAAAAGACAGATTCAAGAACAGATGCACAGAGCAAACTTCTCTTTATTAACTTTCAATTCCAAGTACAAATCCGATTCCGCCCTGCACACTTAGCTGTAGAGGTCCGTGCACTCAATTGCAGACTCTACTAAGAATCTTCCCACTCAGTTGCAAAGCCTCTACCTACTACGACGACCTAGCACACTTCAGTTCCCACTCTTAACCTTGAACCATGCCTTTACTATTCTATCGATTTCATCTCCTCCTTTTTGATATCTTTACACCTAGAGCCTTTCCCTATTTATACAATCTCATGGTCTGCGAACCATGGGTAGGCCAACACAACTTTACATTAATTTACAATATTTTAGGGTAGACAGCTCTATGACTCGATTATATAATTCTCACTTTTTGCATGTACTTCACGAATTTCTACACCATCTTTGACCAAAACTTGGGCTTTACACCCCAAAACCTACTGTGGGGAATCCCATGCCCAACAGGCCCACAACACAATCATCATGACTCATCCCGGGTCACTCTATTGGTGCGGTGATCTTGGCACAGAGCCCCTCATGCAGGTCTCACGTAGCTTGGATGTCCATGGCATACCGTTTTGCTATCTGCTGTACTTGCTGCATGCATATCTATGAACCTTGATGAGCAAGGTTACTTCCCTATATAGCTGCATAAATTCCTTGAATTTATGCCAGATTTCCTTCGATGGTGGCTGTAATTGTGAAAGCTTCATCGATCCATGGCTAGATGCGTGCTTTAAGTAAGGTTTCTTTTTGTCGCATGTCATCTAACTAGTCCTTCAGTGCCCTTGCCTGCTATGGTTTTCTGAGTCATTGAGTAAGGGCGACTATCTGCATGGTCCCTTGGACACTATCATACTCCTACTATAACTCACACGCCTTTTTCTCTAGGCGTTGTAGGATTGGATCTTCTTGCAAGTATGTAAGCATGGTTAGTGCTTGATCCAACATCCCAGTGCAGTCCTGTACCGCTTGGCCAATTTGCTCCAACCCTGTTTGGATAGTACGGGCATGCTACTCTCTGACCTCTTAGGGTGTGGAAGGCTACGCCTTCAACCATAGCTCGATGATCTACAGGTTTAGCTCCAACTGAACCTTCACCATTTCATCCCTAGCCTCACGGACTCCAACAGCCAATCGGTGGACCTGCTCTGCCAGCACAGCCAACTCTGGGATGCTCCTACACACATCCTCTACCGCCTACTCTAGTCCACGAGCCTGCGTAACCAGCTCATCACGCTAGAGGCTGAGCTAATCCATGTTGACTTTCTACTCATTCAAGACCTAGATCGCGTAGCCTTCCCTGCCGCGGAGCTCTAAAATGACCCCATCCTGCAACTAGTACAGAGTTTCACATGGCAGGGTTGCCAAGTTTAAGCCAACGACTTTCATGCTGCTCATCACAGCTTGGTCAACCTCACTTGCTGCTACTAGGGTGCCTTCAGGTAACACGAAAGGGTTGTCCCTACAGGTGCACATCGTCTGTTTGGCCTCTATAGTTCTTGTTGCGACGTACGGAGCCATTGTTCTTGTTTAGGGGGGCCATACTTGTAAGCCTTGTAGCTGCGCACTGAGTGCCCCAACACAGTGTTTTGCTCCATCATCATTTCCTGGAGTGCGTCCTTTGTGACATCGTGAACCATTTCACCCATGTCAAACAGATCACCTTTTGTGAGCATGATTAGGTCAATGGACATCTTTCTCACCTTCACCTTCTTCCTGGGAGCTATTTTCTCATGGATGCATGGCTACTTGAGTTGGGTCAATGCTGAACCAGGGTCCTTGCACTCTTCTGTCTTGCCCCGTTCCCAGGTTTGTTGCCCCGTGGACATGTCCTAGCCCTCCTCAGGCTCTTCTATTGGCGCTATAGTTTGTTCTGTTGTCTACACTACTGCTACTGCTACCTCCTCAACCTTTCTTTGCACCTTGACCTCTAATTCCGGTTCACGTGGAGCCCTAACCTTCACAAATGCCTTCTCATTGCGCCGCTTCTCGACCAGCTTTGTGATATGACGCTTGGCTGCTTCCTTTTGTTTCTGCACGGCTATCTTTTCCACCTCAGCCAAGTCTGGTGCATGCCACTCTAGAGGCCAAGACTCCATCACTGCAAAGATAAAATCATCCATTGCGATGAACAAAAGCTTCACCCATTTTTGCACTAGATCCTTGCGCACCCGAATATACAGGTTATGCATATCCGCCTTGAACTTTGCTAAGCTCTTCAAATTGTTATAAACTGTGGGAGATAGGCGTGGCCTTTGGTTGATCCACATTTGGATGCTCGCCTCCATGAACACCTAGAAAACCTTCGTCTCACAAATCCTCTTCGCATCTTTTGTAGCCTAGAATAAGGTGTACCTCATAGCTTTGAGCAGATCATGCTCAATATACTGGGAAATTGATTTTCCTTCAACAGTTCCCTTACAACCAACAAGATGGATAAGAGTAAACATGCATAGTGGAATGTCTTACCCTACTCCTGGGCCTCCTTGTAGTTCATCAGAAACTCCTTTCAAAGGAACTATGCCTAGTTGAACTGTACCCCTTTCGCACACTGCACTGCCAGCGTAATCACAGACGCTGGTACTTCGTCGACACGACATTTCCACATCAGATTGCTGACTAGTAGCTAGGTGGCTACGCACACCCCTTTATCCTTAATGCTTGCGATTGCGTACACCCACTTTTTCTTATCTAGTTTATACTTGGCCTTCATAGCTTCTATGAGGGCTAAGTCACTACATTTTCTCACTATGGTTGTGGGGTCGTTTCATTTGAAGGGCAGTCAGTAAATTCTATGAATTAGGTCGGTCGTGATGGGAATAGGCTTCTCCAGCTAGAGATATGCATCATGCACCAGGAATAGTAGCTACCTGATGATGAAAATGGTGATGGGTGCACGATGGTAGTGGGGTATCCATCGCAGATGGAGTAACCTAGCCTTCTCCACACCACGCAACCATTTTTGCGGCTCCAAAATTGTAACAGGCCCCTCTGAATTTTTTTTCATTAAACTCTCCATGGCCAGGTGTGTGAACTTCTCGCTATCCGCAAGGTCCCAATCCTTGAACTTCATGGTAGGTACTCGTCCCAAAGGTGGACCTTCAAACATTATACTGTCGGGGAGGAGCAGGGTCTGGATCTCACTCTTTGTGGCCTCCAAGCCTTTCGGTATCTTGGCTTTCCCTTTCCATGGGGGTATGTACGTGGGTAACTTTGTTGTGGAAGGCATTGGTGAGACATCCTCCTCCACATCATCTTGTGCCTCAATTAGGGCAATTAGAGCTTGCAAGTCTTCCCCCTCTTCGTCTGATTCAACAGTGACGACTTTGCCTTTTTCTTCCATTGACAACTTGTTGAAACGTGGGTTTCTTGGGGATACACAGACTGGGCCCATAGTTTTCTTATCTTTCTTCAGCTGCGATGTCCATGGTGATTTTTGAACTTCTGGCACAACTGCCGCCTCTCTAGGCTCCTCATGGGCCATATGGGGCTTCGCAGTATCTTCAGTGAATCACACTCTTGGTCTGGTAGCAGTCATCGTGTCTATAGTCAAAGATGGTAAGAGTATGTAATTCTCACTGATCTGTAACTCATCAATTCTCAAATAACCAAGTGTTACCTTGTGGCTAGCTCTGGGGATTTTATAGCATCTTTTGAATTTGAATTCTACCATTTCCCCCACTTCTAAGTCATTAATGCCTTCTTGGTGGCAGATCGTCCCAAATCTAGCTCTTAATTTGTGTCTTAATTGCTTGCCACCCGCTCCTCTTTGCCTTAAATTAGACATCTTGTTGTGAGCGGTGACACCAACGATCACCTACCAGCCTACCCATGCGGCAATGCAGCCCCCTATGCGTGGGCATGACCCCTCTGACATACTGATCCTACACGAAACCTCCTTATCGTGCAACTGCCACACATACTCTTTTATAGTCCCGCGCTCTCTTTCAACTACATGGAGCATTGAGACTGTGCTTTAGATGGCTAGTCAGGTGGCCCTACCACCTGTGCGAGACTGCAATTCACCTTCCAGCCTAGTCCTTGGGCACTACTAACTTACCCTCACAACAATCAACACTACGAGTTCTTCCTTATGTGGTGCGCTCCCCTCATTAATTTGTCTGGTAAGGTGTCTTCACAACCATGGTAGTAGAGTCCCAAATGCTCGAGGACAATCTTCTAATGCATTAGTATAGCTACCCATATCTTGTCTTGTTATTATTAGTTTATCAACGTGACGTGCTTGCGTGATTTTTTTTTCCAGTTTTTTGATCTCTGCGTCCATTAACATGCTTTTCTTCCTTAGTTGTACCCGATCTTCTTCAATTTCGCGAAGTTTAAGGTACCCTTGCTAAACGACTTCTTGAATCTGCATATGTTCATCCTCACATAGCTGCATAATTCTTTCATCTTGGTCCTCGCGTACTGTCCCAATTGTGGGAGCTATTGCATGAGGATTCCTTTCCTCCAAAACTGTGGTCTTGAGTTTGCTCCTCAACTTCAGAATCATCTTCGTGCTTAGGTTTTTGCACATGGCCCTATAGGTCCATCGAATCACTCACACACATACGTCCTAATTATTTATTTTCACCTGGTGAGCCCTGTTCAGGACTTCGCATACCTTATTGAATGCTTCCACGTGGAACATTTGTGGTGCACATCACCTTTCTTGCTGTTGTGTCTTGTTCTGGTGTGCTCGCTACCCCGCACATGTCTATACCCATCGAGGCAGGTGGGCGTGCAAGTTCCTTCGTCCTTGCTGACCAACTCTTGTTTGAAGTTGGGGGCTTCCAAACCATAGGTGCATCATCCTTCTACATCTGCACCAGTCCTCAAAGTTTCCTTGATGTGTACCCCACCATCGTGTAGGTGTTGCACACAGTGCCCACTTCAATGCACAAACTGCTACTAGTCGGGTACCGTGCTTTCAAATTTTCTCATAAATTCATCCACCATTTTCAATCCATCATATGTTGGCAGCTCTCTTGCCTCTGTTGTCATGCAACAAAGTGATCTAACCATCATGTTGCAGTTCAATGTTGTCACTTCATGCAATCGATTATGCCAATGCTCTAATTCTTCGTCTGAATCTGAAGTGTAGGAGCTTTCGCACTCCCACGAGATTTTCCCTTCTGCAATTAGATTCATCTAATCCTGGTCTCACATAGTTATCTTGTAGATAAAATTAATATCGTTGTCACTTTCATCGTCACGCACTAGTTTAGTGTAGCACGCTCCTTTGACTGGGTCTAGTGGAACCACTACACGTAATGATTTTTTCTCGAATATCATTTTGCATTTCTTTAGATTGATGACTCCATTCATATTGGTGGCCTAGTATATTTCCTAACAATGTGGGATAGGGATTTCTATCATCGACAATCTCTATTACTTCAAAATTTGCCTGTGCACTCGCACCTTCAATATCAACTGTTACCCCTTGCAGTCTTCCCATGGGAAAAATCTTTTGTTGGTTCACCATTCGTAATTGAATAGGGGACCATTGTAGCATGGGCCTGCCCATGCATTCCCATGTTTTATTTGGTAATATGTTCACTTCCAAACCCAGATCTAGGATTACCTGATCCATTTCATACTCACCAATCTATGTAGTCAACCTCATTTCCCTTCCACTGCACAATGCATGCTTTCCCAATTCCCTGACTACGCATGGTTCTCCTACCCCCACGCACCTGGTGATCAACTCTTGTAGTCCCTTAATTGCCTTGTTGTCGCGCAGTAGTTTCATGCATGTCTCCAGAAATGTAGTGAGCATTAAAGGATCCATTCTTGGCTCTGGTTGATCCTTACTACCTGAAATGGAGGCCCCCGCGAAGCTCTTCTTAGCTTCCATGAATATCTCCTTTGCATTTTCTAAGTCAAACTCAAGTTCCTTTACAAGAGCCTTGCGAACCCATGTACTTTCCTCTGGCTACTTCCCCTTATCTTCTCTCGTGGCTGTATCACTTCTTAGCATCATGTTTACATTTGGGTCTTCTTCACACAGCTCAGACCTCATCATTTGTATATTTTGAGTCGGGGGAGGCTAGAATACCCATTTTCCACGCATCTTTGTGATCAATGTAGGATAGTATATTGTTTCATGATGAAATTGAGCACAATACGTATAGGATATCCTTGTCGTGTTAGTACAATTGTGGGCATAGTGCCCTGGTCCTCCACATTTGTAACAAATTAATTATCTGTGGCCTCTTCTTGGTCCTATTTGACCTCATCCTAGGCCTCACCCCCAAAATCCAGCATGCACTCTCCCCACATCTGGGTCGAGGGCTCACGTTTTGGTCTACATCCTATGGGATGGGGCCTGATCCATCATTAGCTCATAACTATGGTAAGTGTGCTCAGCATGGCTTACCGACCTATACAAATTACAAAACAATTGTTGGGGTGTCTGTGTATATTTCTATAGCAAATGACAATTGTCCATCATGTGTTTCCCTCCTATCTGACAGATTGTGCACCATAAAGCGGGTGTTTCACTTTGCCCTACCTACACCTCCAATCTCAGCAGCATTGGCCCTCCTCCTACCAAGTAGTTCGGAAACACTGGGCAGTGATCCTTGTCATTGCCCTGGCCTTTACACTTTATGCACCATACTTCATCGCATGCCTCTGGTCGCGGTGCCCTATCCTGCTTCAAGCTTTGCATTTCCAAACACAAATTCTATAGTCGCGCATGGATTGGTTGAACTCCCAACCCAGGGTCTTGTATCGGGGTCTCATGCAATCTCATTGCCATTGCAAATGCTTCAGTTTGGGTGGAAAGTTTCTACTGTGACAGAACTGTCCTCAAGTGTGGTGCCATAGATGCTACAAACCATGCACAATGTTGTCCATTTGTCAATGTCATATTAGCTTGGTGGATCGTACTCTTCAGCCGTTGATCCAAATCCCAGGGAGTCTCGCATAAGAGTTGAAGAGTACTATCCACGAAGCTGTTGATCGCATTTAAACCCAATGATTGATTGTGTTTTTGACATTCGTCTGCTAAATTCCCTGTTCAGCGCATTCTAGATCTCTGTTATTCCTATGTTTGGGTGGTCATTAGAATGCTTGATATACTATGTTAATGCGTGATCCTGTAGTGTGCTCACCAATGTAGCCTTCTTAATATTGTCGTCTGTGACATCTTGTGCTTCCCATACTACTCTTACCATGAACCAAAATTGGTCTGGATCCTCATTCCCTACTCCTTTGAATACTGGTAGTTTGATCATGCTCACCATACTAAACTTTGGAGTTGGTGGAGGTGGAGTGGGTGGCGATGGAGGTCAGGGAGGTGAATGGCGGTGTGGGTGGAAGTGGTAACCGAGGAATGTGTTGCCTTATCAAACTAACTGTACTTCTTGGAGAGACCTTCATGAGCTCTTCCTCACTCTCTCACGAGGGTGAAATTAAGGGACATTTTTCTAATTCTTTACTGCTTTTGTAGATTTTTCCACTTCGCGTAGTCCCAAACATTAATGTATTTGCATGACCCTTTTCTCACACAATAGCATCTTAATCCAAGTATTTAAATACTTATTATACTTACCTCACGATCCTTTAAGAAAGCATCGTTTTGCTTCGCCATAGCTCACGGTCGTGTCTACCACTAACTCAATGATAAATCCCCCTACTATTTGGTCGAGCCAATGGTCCACAACCCGCGTGATCTTATCTTCTAATGCTTCTAGTGTGTGCACCAATTCCGGAGTCCACACTATTGGTTTGTCAAGCCTACTCCTTCCCTAGTTGTTGGCTAACTTCCCGATCCACTCATATATCTCAGAAGGAAAATATGCAAAGAAAATCTTGTGGGTTTCCATATACACGTAGCGATCCAACCACGTTTTCTTAGATACTTGCGGAGTTCTGTTTTCCTGTGTCGTGAACTCATGAATCTTCTTGTCCAACCACTCTTTAATTTCCTTCTTTGTTGGGTTCTAGTGGCATGACACCAGACATCCCTTATATAGATCCCGATCCCAGCAATAGAACCATTTGTTGTTTTAGTGGGGCTTGCCATAGGTTTGGAATTGATTTAGCCAAGCAAATCCCAGTACTACTAGCCCTTTTAGAAATAGTCCCCTGAGTGCAGACTGAGGTCTCACCTGAAGTAGTATGGGAGGGTGCTAGAACTAGGTTTCCACACCCTAGGGATGTCTGATATGAGGTGATTGGTACGTTGTCCAACCTTTGCTCTTGCTGCACTACGTGCACCTACGGTCACCCCACGCCCTGTGATACTATCTTCGAACCGGTCTAGCCACAATGCGACCCATGTTATTTACCAAAGTCTTCCTTAATTAGTCTCTGTTAGCTGATTACTTAGATTAAATTCACATATAAGAATTCATACGAGTATTCAACAAGTGTGCACAGTAAATAAACAGAGTAAAAGTAATAACATCAAAAGACAGATTCAAGAACAGATGCATAGAGTAAATTTCTTTTTATTAACTTTCAATTCCAAGTAGAGACCCGACTCCACCCTGTGCACTTAGTTGTAGGGTTCCACGCACTCAGCTGCAAACTCTACTAGGCCTCTATTCACTCAACTGTAGAGCCTCTACCTAGTACTACGACCTAGTACACTTCATATCCCACTCTTAAACTTGAACCATGCCTTCACTATTCTATCTATTTCATCTCCTTCTTTTTGCTATCTTTACACATAGATCCTCCCTCTACTTATACAATGCCATGGTCTGCGGACCATGGGTAGGCCGACACAACCTTACATTAATTTGCAATATTTTAGAGTGGACAACCCTATGACTTGAGTATACAATTCATGCCCCACGTTGTACTTCATGGAGTTCTACACCATCTTTAACCAAAACTTAGGCTTTAAGCCCCAAAACCTACTGTGGGGGATCCCATGCCCAACAGTGTGGAACTCATGACAAAGATACTTGGCCCAATTGTATTGCACACCCTTCGTGCACTGAGCTGTGAGCGAGATGACCAGCGCCAAAAATTCATTCACACGACATTTTCTCATTAAATTACCAGCTAAAATATGGGAATCCAAATGGACTACCGGTTCTAACATGGACATGATAGGGTACCCTCATGACTTTTTTATTGGACCAAATTCTTTCTTCATCCTGTCTATGGACTCTTTTTCTTTGGTTTTTCCTCCAAACTCTTTGGCAGGGTTCGCCCCTTTGTATGGAAACCTTATTATTCAGTGGATTAAAATGTATGTGATGGGGATAGACTCACATAGCCATAGGCACCCATCTTACATCAACGTGAGGAGCTAGCACACACATATCGTGTTGATGTTGGAGAAATGATAATGCAGAACTAACAATAAATTGAGCAACCCTGACTGCTCAACACCGCAAACCCACTTCATGGGATCCAACATTGTAACCCTCGTGTAATCATAGTAAATATTCTACATATACTTGTGAGGCACCAAGTGTGGAAACTTTTCATGGTAAACAAGGTCCTAATCCTCCATCTTAAGCAATGCAATGCGCATTAGCCCATGACCTTTGAACGCGACCTACTCTAGCAACAAAGGTGTCGAAATTACAAATTTCTCTAAATCAGGATTCTTCGTTATTTTAGTTTTCCCCTTCCATGGAGGGATATACTCAGGCAACCTCATCATAGGCTCTACCCCCTTGATGTTAACATCCTCAATACCCTACAAATTATTCCTCTTCTAAAAACAGTACTTGCTCTAGTTGTCTACCCTTTAGCTTCTTTTGTCGCACCTCTAGATTCTTTCTCAGAGACATTCACACCGGCACTAGATTCTTCTATTTTTCCTTTGTGGAATGCTTCAGCTTTGCAGTGGGTTGTTTCTATTTTTCAATGGTGGGCTTCGGTCCAGGTGGTCTTGGCACCATAGGCACAGAGTCTGAAGCTTCCATACTTGTAACTTATGGTCTTGGCGCATCAGAAATAGTAGCACTTGAACTCATAGCTTTGCGGTGTTAGTGCCAGTCATTGTTTCCATAAATAGATCTCGGGTTTCTGGAGAATAATAAGGAAATGAGGGGCATGTCACAAATTATTTCCAAAACTCTCTACTCCTATGTGTCAGAGAACAAAATTCTCCAGCAATTTTGATAATGCAAAGTGTTCTTTATTGGACTGGTATGTGCAATTTATAGGGGGATTTGAATTCAAATTCGACCATCCCCCCCAAAATCTGACAATAAATGCTATTTTGGTGGAAGATCTTCAACGATTTTTGTCTTAATTTCCCCTCCCTGCTTCTCTTAACTTTCTTGACATCCCATCATGAATAGTAACTCCAACGGTCATTTTCCTGCTAGGCTACACGTTACCTTTCCCTCTCACACAACGTCCTAAGAGCAACTTCATCTAGTGCATCCTCATCAATCTTCATGCAGCCTGCTTGCTATCTTGTCCTTCAAACTAAGCAGTGTAATCTATTGTCTCACACTCCCTTAGAACTTCCTAGAGCACTAGACTGTCCTATTACCATATAGTCATTACGCAGGATCCCCCGTATATAGCTTCAACTTGTTCCATTCACTTTTCCTGGGAAGGGCTCCCCATTTAGCTTCACTAGCTGAACTGCACCTCCATCTGTAATTTCCTTGATAATATATGGTCCTATCCAATGCATCTGGAATTTACTTGGAAATTTAGTGAACTTACTTTCATGTAACAACACAAGATCATTTACCTTGAATGTGTGAATCTTGATATGGCAATCATGGCCTGCTTTTTCATGTTCCTTCTGTACTTGTTGGTGGAATCTTGCCAAAAACTGGTACTCCTCTAGCTCCATGAGCTGTGGGAGCCATTCGTCAAAGGCTTCACAATTCACCATATCCATTAAAGCTGTTATCTGTAGACTCGGCACAATGTATATCATAGGCATTACTTCCTCGACCCCATAGACTAATCTGAACGACGTTTGCCATGTCAACTTCTTACAAGTTGTCTTATAGGCCCATAACATTGTAGGTACATGCACATACCAATCATTCTGCTATGTGTTACAGGTTTTTTTCAGCGCGTTCTCCAAAATTTTGTTTAAAGCTTTGACTGTTCCATTTTCCTGTGGGTCATATGGCATAATATTCTGATGGTAGACCTGGAATTCCTCTCTCAGTGTGCTAATTTTTTCATTGAAAAAGTGCATACCCCAGTTGCTCGTCAAAAAATTTGGGCATCCAAACCTTGTTAAGATGTTCAAACAATAATTTTGCTATCATAGCCCCTGTACAATATTTTACTAGCAATGCTTCCACCCATCCGGTTAAATAGTATGTCTCAATGTTAATGTAGCACGCACACATTTTCTCTCCAAGTGGCTGAATTGGTCCGATAAAATCAATTTCCCACTTCTCAAATGTCTGTAAAGATACCTGAGGATGTAGCGATATCTCATCCCTTCATGACGGTCTTCCAGTCCTTTGACATGCATTTCACGCCTTACAATATGCTTTGGAATCCTTTTGCAATGTTGGCCACCATAACCCTGCGCGCAAAATCTTCTGTGTGGTTGCTTTTCCCGCATAATGGCCTCCCGCAACTCCCCCATGAGCTTTGACGAGAATACTATCATGCTAAAAGTCTGACACATGTCTCTGAAATATTTCATCTCTACCCATTTTGTATAGATGCCCCGCAACGATAGAAAAATTGGTTGCACGCAGTACTAATTCTTTCTTCTGTTGACTTGTATACCCTCTATGCACCATCCCTGTAGTTAGGAAATTAAAATTACTAGAAAAATGGTTATTAGCTACACGTACCACAAAAAGCTTCACATCAGGAAACACTTCTTCCAAATTACTTGTTTTTTCACCTGTTTCAATTTGTGATAGATGGTCAGGTCCAACATTCAACCTACCCAGATTTGCAATTACTTCAAAATCTTAATCCAAAAGTAATAACAACCATCTGAAAATCTTCTCCCCAACACAAGATTGTTGACGAGGTATTTTAAGGCAGAATGATACATATACATCTTGAAATTTCCTCCCAACAGATAATGTCGTAATTTTTGTAGCACATCGACCATGGTAAAACCTTCGTGCTCTATTGTTGAATAATTTTTCTTAGCCTTGGATAACTTCTCGCTTGCAAAGGCTATACGCTGGTCCATTTCTCTTTGGCTTGCCTACATTAGCACTGCACCCAATGCAATGCAAGATGCATCCACCTGTACATGAAACTCCTTTTTCAAATTGGGAAATACAAAGATTGGCGCAATTACCATCTTTGCTTTAAACACATATAAGATGCACTGACATTCTTCATCCCAAGAGAATGTTGCATATTTCTTTAGCAGTTCTTCCATGGGCATGGTAATTTGAGCATAAGATTTAATGAATTTTGTATAGTATCCTGTGTAACCAAGCATCGCACGTAGCTGCTTGACATTCCTAGGGGCCTCCAAGTTCACAATCACCAAAATCTTTGCAGGGTCAACCATCAATCCTTTTTTGCACACAACATGACCCAACAAGATTTCCAAAGGAACACAAAATATAATTTTTTTCAAATTCATCGTTATTTGGTATCTTTGACATGTATTCAATGTAAGGCACAAACTTGCTACATGGTGCTTCACCTAGCCAAACACCTTCCTGTCATCAAAGTACACTTCTAGGAAATTATTAATGAATTATTTGAATGCTTCTATTACTATGCGGGAAAATATTACAGGAGATTTCTTAAATCAAAATGGAATAACAGTGTACTGAAATCAACCCCACTATGTCACGAAGGTGGTTTTTCTTCTATCCTCTTGGGTAATCTTAATTTGATGATACCCGAAATATTTGTCATTACAGTAATAGGCCTCCTGCCCTCCAACATTGTCTAACACTTCATCTGTAAACGATGTTAGAAATGGATCGTGAACACATGCATCATTAAGTTCCACAGATCTACACAAATCCTTATTTCGGCATTTTGTTTATGCTCTTGGACCAACATCGGGCTGACCCAATTGGACTCTTCAATAGATTCTATAATGCCTCCCTCAAACATTTTATGCAACTCTTGGCGAACCTTTTTCTTATACTTAGGATTGATGCAATAAGGCCTTTGTTTAACAAGCTTTTCATCTGTCTTTAACGTGATCTTCATAATGCCCAAATCACCAAGTATGCCCTTTAGATCCGAAAACTTAGTGGGGAAGAGATCCTGGTACTTGCGAAGTAATTTAGCAAATTTGTCTACTGTAGCATCATCCAAGTAGTCTTTGATCTTCAGGAAACTTTGGTTCTTCTTCATTACTAATGTTTACTTCCCTTATTTTTGAAGGTGCGGAGATATCTGGATTCTCCACTTGTGGACCTTATACTTCATGATGCCCTTCTGTCTTTGGAATATTGATATTCCTCAGGTCTTCTTCCTCCTCTTCAACAGTCACATTATGACATTCCAAGGCATGGCACAATTGGGTGCTCCAATCTGGTTGGGTCCATTCCATAGGTTCCTTCAGTGTTCTGAAGATAACCACTTTGATCTCTTGAAGTGCTTCATCGATGCTTGGAAATCTGTCCTTAAAGCTGAAAGTCAATAAGAAACCTTCCTTCAATACATCCCATTCTGCACTACCATCACGGTGCTCCATTTCTAGGTACTAGTTCATTGGAATTGTATCCAAGATATGACAAAATATGTGTACCCATAAAGGTTGTGGTTATGTTCCCCATGCCTTAGACCACTTTTCTAGGTGATTGAGCAGATTATGCTTCCCATTATACTTCTCAATCATTCTGGTATTAGCATGCCTAAATCATAACTTCATAATTCTCCTATAATCTCTCCATCCAACAAAAATGTCCTTATACATACCCCACCATCGTGCCGGCATAGCATGCAACACAAACTCCAAGGCTTGAAAGTGGTGGTCCTCAGGGACTTCATGATAAAATTCTTCTAAAAACATATCTACATCAATCAAACCATCATAATAAGGTAATTTTCTTATCTTCGATCAAAAAAACATAGTGACTTCATCATCATATTGTATCATAATGTAAGTACTTCATGTAAGTGATTCTACCAATGCTCTAATTCCTCCTCTGAATCAGAGGTGCAGAAACTTTCCTAGTCCCATGGAATCTATTCATCTACCATTGGATTGATCCAATTCTAATCTCATGCTATTATCTTGTAGATTTGTCCAATTCATCGTCACTTTCCACATAATCACGGACTGATTCAATATAGTTAGCCCCTTCTACAGGATCCATTGGCACTATAACCCTTAGTGACTTTCATTCAAATGACATTCTCCTCTTTTTCAAATTAATGACCTAATTCATGTCAATACCCCAGTCGATTCCCAGGAGCACAGGGTAGGGATTGGTGTCATCGAAAATTTCTATAACTTCAAAGTCCGCTACTCCACTCACACCTTCAATATCAACCATTATTCCATCTAAGCATCCCATGGGGATCATTTTCTATTCATTCACCATCCTCAGCTGAATCAGAGACCACTACAACATAGGTCTCCTAATCTTTTCCCATGTCTTTTTTGGTAGAACATTTATGTTGGACCCCAAATCCAAAATGACCTAGTCCATCTCATACTCACCTATCTGTGCTGTTAGCCACATCTCTCGCCCATTCCTGCCTTATGCTTCCTGATTTTTCTAACCGCATGTTGTTCCAAAGGATTCTTTTCCTTATTGGAACACTTGTCGATTAGGTTCTGCAATCCTTCAACAACTATCTTGTCGCACAATAACTTTATGCAGGTCTCCAAAAAGGTAGTGAGTACGAAAGGATCAACCTCTTCGGTCTTACTGGCTTCTTGCGTCTTGTCCTGGCTCCCTGAGGTTGAGGCCTCAATGAAGCTCTTCTTAGCTTCCATGAATGTTTCCTTAGTGTGATGGAGGTCAGAGTCCCCTTCTTTCTTCAGAGATTTTTAGACCCATTCATCGTCTTTAGGCTACTTTCCCTTATCTGCACCAGTCATCATACCGCTTCTTAGTACAATATTAATGTTTCGATCATCCTGGTGGGGCTCAGCCCTCATCATTTTTAATTTCTATGTACGCTATTGAGACTGCATTTTCTTCTCTTACATTTTAGCTAGTAACACTGGACATTCTTATATGGAATGGTCAAACTATCAACAATATTGACATGAAGGGTGTGTAATATTAAGGAAATATCATGCAAAGTGCCCTAGATGTCCACAATTGCATCAGATAATCAGATTGTAACCTATACCAAGTCCTCCTCCTCGGCCTTGCCCTCGTCCCTAAAAACCTCTGCGCTCTCGTCTGGCACCTTGATCTGGAGGCCAATTTTCTACTTGCGTACAGTAAGTAGGGGTTCTCTCCATCATCAGATAATAGCTTCAAAAGTGGTGCTCATCATGGCCCATAAATTAATAGAAATTACAAAACATCTGTTGGGGTGTGTGAACAAACTTATGGAGCAAGTGGCAGTTATTCGCCACATGTTTCCCAGTAACTTGAAAATTTCCACACCATAATGTAGTCCCTGTGCTCAGCCTTGTTGGGGCTTTGAGCTTCAGAGGAATTTTCTCGCCCCTGTAATATAATTTGCATACACATGACAATGATGTTTATTTACCCATGGCCCTTGCACTTCAAACACCAAACATGTGCATGCACGTCTAGCTTAGTCTCCTTTTCTTTCTTCAAACTCTATAATTATAAGTATAGGCTTGCTAACTGCAAGTGGATTTGTTGTACCCCCAGGTTTGTATCCTAAATAGGTGATGCGTGCAGCCTCATCATGATCTCCAAGGCTTATTCCTATGTTGTTATCTTCTGCTATGACAGAGAAATTCTCAAATGTGGCAAAAGTGATGCGATAAACCAGCTGTGATGCTAGTTGTCTGGGATTTTCATATTAGCCTATATGATCTAGCAATTCAACTTATGATCACAGTCCCATGATGTCTCCTCAATCTTCATCATTATCTCTTTAAATTCAATTATTGACAACACGTCATATTTAGGCTTACTAAACTCTTTGTTCAAAGTTTTCTGAGTTTCTGCCAGTTATTCCTGAGGATTGTCAGCACAATATTTAAGGTACTAGGTTAGCACGCGATCTTGCAAATAGGTAACCAACTACACCTTCTTTATATTATCATCAATGATTTGTTGTGTTGTATATACAACATTCAGAAGAAACTAGAATTGGTATGGATCTTTGATTCTTATGCCCTTGAATATCGGCAACTTCATTGCGTTCGCCATGTTGAATGGTGGCAGTGGAGGTGGAGGTGGAGGCAGAGTGGATGGATGATGTGTTCTAGGAAAACCCTGAGTTATTAGCTAAACAGTGCTTCATGACGTAGTCTGCACCACCCCTTCATCGTCACTTGAAGGAGGTCCAATTAATGGGCTATCCTCTAGTCCTGATTCTTCACGATTTCTAAAGAATCTTCCACTTCGCGTAGCTCTAAACATCAAGGTAATGGAATTACTCACTTTTCACATAATATCATAATCCAATTAGTGAATAACATTAAATACTTACCTCACAGTCCCTTGAAGAATCTTCTCTTCGCTTCTCTATAGCCAACTGAGGTGTCAACTGCAAATTCTGTAACAAATCCTCTGAGAATTTGATCAAGCCAATGATCGAAAACCTATCTGATGTTGTCTTCAGAGGCTTATAGTTGTCACACAAATTCTAGAGTCCACACTATAGGACTATCGAGCTTCCACCTTCCTTGACTGTTTGTCAATTTAGCTAACCACTCATATAGTTCAACCAGGAAACTACAGAAGAATATTTTATGTACCTCTATATATAAATTTATATTCAACCAATCCTCGTTTGACAAGCATGGATACCTATTTTCTTGAGTCGTGAACTTTTGAATCTTCCAATCTAAGTACTTTTCAATTTCTTTCTTAGTGGAATTCCAATGATGCGAGATCAAACATCTCTTTAAGTAGATCCTAGTCCCCACAATAGAACCATTTGTTGGCTTAGGGGGTCCTAGCTTAGGTTCAGAGTTAGTTGCTTCAACCAAGAAAACCATACACTACTAGCCCTTTCGGAAACAACCCACATAACAGAGGCTGCAGACTCACTCGAAGCAGTATTGCGGGATGTAAGAACTAAGTTTCTCCATCCAGAGACTAGTGTGATGTCTTCTAGTGCCTTGGATCTTCCTCTGCATAGATCGATATACTTCTAGGGATCATTACTGTAACTGAGTTAAATTGGACTTGAGACCTTCACATAGGTCCACGATCAGTCCTTGTATACCTTAAACAGTCAATTTACCTACTTACATGCATAAAAAAGTAACCCTAGATTGAAGTTCATGTAGATCTACTTAATTCATTAGAAAACATAAGAGAAAAGGCCTATAACTTAGCAGAAGTGGCTAAGAATTCATTTAATACATTATTAAGATAGATTCAAGACATTCATGTAGCATTCAATCATTACTTCATAAACATGTCATTCATCGGCGACATATAACAAAAATAGATACAAACCAAAATACTCAGTAATTATTTGGAAAATTGTCTTTATTGATCTTCAATTCACTAATTACAAACTCTTCTTACCCTATGCACACAGGTGTAGGAGTTCACGCACTCAGCTGTGGATTCCACCTAGGTCTCCTGCGCACTGAGCTATAGGATCTTTTACTTCTCTATCTAAGTGCAGGAAGCAGAGCCTTCCTACCTTAGCTTTTTCCTAAGACAACAAAAATCTCTTCATTGTACCCACTTCTCTATCAAAACTTTCTTCTAAGACTCATTAAGACTCAACTATTTATAGCTTTCTTAATACAATACCATGGACCCTGGATCATGGGTGAGTCTCTAAAACCAACCAAAAACAAGGGGCTAAGGCCCCTTTGACTCTATCTATCTGCATGCTCCACATCCACATTTCGTAGATACTTTACATATTTTACAAAATTATTTAGAAAAATGACTAAGTTTAATCAAATTCTACCCCTAGGGATCCCATCCCAATAGTCGTACAAGCGGCATGCAAAGATGACCAAGTACTGATATGCCTTCCACAGTGTCTTTTTATTGTAAATCTGGTTGCGTGTCATCTTGAACTTGGCTGGCTCCTTCGCCCACTCTTTAAGATATCCCTGTAGCTTGCATTGTTGCTAGGTATGCTGAAGGGTGTCTCCATTGTGATCATTGGCTTCAACAAGTGGTACATTTCTTAATAGCCTTGTGCCCCAAAGGTAGAAATATCTATCCCACTGACACTTCTTAACACCATCGTCTTGAGATAAGTGTGCGAGATGATCCAAAGCATCATGTCTGCGCTAGGAAACATGGGATACCTGCATGCAATCTAGTACAAATTGAACTTGTGAATGTTCACATAGACCTTGCGGTTTTCAAGATCTTCCTCAAATGTGCTTATGAATGCATCATTCATATCTTTCCATTTCAACTTGATGTCTTTATTTATTATCAACCTGTTGTCTTCTTAAATTGACAAACCCATAGACATTCACTCAATTGCTTCTCTAGTTGTGCTTCCATCAATGTCCTTCAACCCTGCTCTCTTAGTGGCCATTGATATTGAACTATTGAAGGATGGATGAACACCTGCTATACCTAGAGGCATGCGACATTCATGGAAAGCAATCTTCCAGTTGAAACAAAAGAAAACTTGAGGACTGACATGGAGCATACCCGGGAGACTGATGGCAAGGATTGCATAATTTTTACTAGGAGGCCAGGAGACCCATTACCATAACTACGCAAAAGGTATTCCAGACTATTTGGAGGTTTGTTGACTGCTAGAATTGGGCAATGCACAATCCAAACTAACCTACTAGGTACTGAGATTATGCAATGCGCAATTTTAGTGAGCAAGTCATGCAAGCCTAGGGACTCCATTGAGCAATTTTTTGGGCTAGCAGACACTACCTCTTAGAATTGTGTAATGCAAGTCTGGAGGATAGTGTTTGATCATATTTGCACATTTTTTGTGAGGAAGGTAGACCCTTCCCTCTCAGAAATGCACAACGTTGTCTGGGCAAGGTAGAGTTCGGGCTAAGGTTGCCGAGACCTGTCAATGGGCAACTGAAAACATATGAAGATCTGAATGCATGGAAAAACTGAGCATATGCAAGAGTGAATGATCATGCATGAAAACAACAAATTCAATATTTAGAACATGGGAAAACATGCATGTGTGTAAAATGAGTCATCGAATTAACGACTATCCATGCAAAACAATGTCATGCATGCGACAAAAGTGAGATGCAAATGAAAACTGAAACGACGATTTTACAGGCTAACATGCATGCAAATGACAACAAGTATTCACAAGAATGAAGCAGATAGCACTCACATAAGACAAACCACAAAAATTGACAGAAATGCTGCAAAAGACAAGTAAAGCGGACTTACTCGAAAATAGTGGAGCTGGATGTTCTGAAGACTCCTAGATGTGCTATGGCATGTCAGAGCTCCAATATTGATGTGAAGAATGAGCTCCAAAGTGTCAAATAAATAAGTTTGAGGCTTATGACACACATGCCACAAATCTAGGAAAAACGACACTTGGAGGAATGTTTCTAAAACAATATTTGCATGTAACCTCTAGCTGCTAAAAATATATCCGTAAAATCTAGGGATTCTTTTTGCATCTTGTTTTTTTCTATTTTGGAAAAAAAACCTATGCATGCAAATCAAGTTTGCTAGGTCTCAGGGGGGAGTCATGCAACCTAAAGGCATGTGCAACAACTTGCATGACTGAGAGAGGGTTTTTTGCAATTTCTGGGAGGAGCTGGGCTGGCTGTCTCAGAGGGATTGCACAATTTCTAGGGTCACCAAGTGATTGTTGCCCTGAATAATGCAATTTCTGGGCTAAGCTGCAGCGCTGGGTCAGATTATGCAGTTTTCTCAAGGATGCTTATCTGACTGTGTAGGTTTTAACTCCATACAGAAATTACCTACATACGAATTCTAAAACACAGAAGATAAACAATGCAAGAGCATAACACATAAAAGACATATACAGAGAGATTTTCCCCTGGATCCCAAAACTGGGACTACCAGCTTGATTTTTCATTATCTTCCTTTCAATGTTACAATACATATTTATACATGCTGAAGCATCCAATACCAAGGACCGAAAACCATCGCGTCCAAAGCCATGTGCTAAAAACATGCACAAAACCATAGGTAGGTCTGGCCAACCTAATATAGGGTCCAAAAACAAAATTTTCCAGGGCGCTTCCCTGGACCCCATAAAGGGGGGTTACCTGCACCCCTCAAACCCCCTGTGACCCCCCCGCTATGCAATCAACGCAATGCCAACATTATCCCACTTGTTGTTTTCTTTCCATCAAGGGCAACAAGAGAGCTTAGTCATTTATCTAGCCTTGCGATGCCCATTGTTTCTCTACACGAAGAGAACTTCTCAGAGCTCACAGATTTTGTCAATGCATCTACAATATTCTGTAAAGTGTCCACCTTTACCAACAACACCTTTTTGTCTTCTATCATATCCCACACAAAGTGATACTGAACATTAATGTGCTTTGTCTTTGAATGAATATGCAGGGTTCTTTGCCAAGAAAATTGCACTTTGGTTGTCACAGTCTATCCTTATAGCTCCTTGTACTAACCCCATACTTGAACACAATCTCTACAACTAAACTGCTTCCCTGCTTGCATGAGTGGCTTCCATGTATTTTGCCTCTACAGTTGATAGTGCCACTATAGATTGTTTCTTACTCATCCAACTAACTGCACCTCCAAATAGGATAAACACATACCCACTTGTAGATCTTCTCTGATCCATATCTCTAGCCTAGTTTGCATCAACAAAACCACAAATATCCAACACTCTGTCCAATCCTAGTCTTCCTTGGTAGCACAAACCATAATCACTAGTGCCACGCTAATACCTGAAAACTCACTTCACTACTATCCAGTGCTCCTTCCCTTGTTTTGACAAAATCTGCTCAATACTCCCACTGCATGTGCAATGTCTGGTCTAGTATAGAGCATTGCATACATCAGGCTATGACTACACTTGTATATGGAACACGGGAGATGTCCTTTTCCTCTTCTTGTATCTTGGGATACTTTTCAGCAGATAACTTCACACCTACAGGAATAGGAACCTTCACCGGTTTACTATCCTACATATTGAACCTTTGCAGTATTGTCTCGATGTAATTTATCTAGTTTAACTAGAGCTTCCTCTTTGCATGATCTCTTTTAATTTCCATGCCCAAAATATAGTTTGCAGCACGAAGATCTTTCATGTCAAATTTGGAGGATAATTGGTTGTTCAAATCCTTGATAATTTCTTTTTCATTTCCAAATAGCAACATATCATCCACATACATGACCAGATAAATAACACAGTCACCAATTAATTTAAAATATGCACAATGATCTTATTTGATTCTAGTGAAGCCATGTGCCCGTATAAATGTATCAAATTTCTAATACCACGTCCTTGGTGGTTGTTTTAACCCATACAGGGACTTCTTTAACTTCCATACCAGTTCTTTCTTACCCTTCACGGCAAAGCCTTCAGGTTTCTTCATGTAGATTTCCTCTTCCAGATCCCCATGAAGAAATGTTGTCTTCACATCCATCTGTTCTACCTCAAAATCAAAAGCAACAGCAACATATAAAATTAATTCAATAGAATTTACCTTTGCAGCAAGAGAAAAAATATCACCAAAATCAATTCCCGACACCTAGAAATAACCTTTTTCTACCAATCGAGCTTTGTATTTCTCCACCTTTCCTTCTACATTTGTCTTCTTCTTAAACACCCATTGGCTACCAATGGGTCTCCTTCTAGCCGACAACTCCACCAGATCCCAAGCCTCATTTTGTGCAAAGATGCCATTTCATCAACCATGGCCTCTTTTGAAAGTTTTCCATCCTCTGAATCTACTGCTTCCTTCACAGTTCTGGGACCATCGTCAGTAATAGATAACGAAAAATTGGAATAGAAAGTAAATGGACTATACCTTTTTGGCTGCCTTCTTTCTCGAATTGATCTTCTCACACCTCCAGTTTGTGGTTGTTCATCTTCTGATTCCTCCTCCATTGTAGAGTCTGATTCTTCCTCCTTAAGCTCAAACTCTATCTTCTCAGGTTCCTTTGGTTGGACTTCATGTTTAATAACATATTTTACCTCTCTGAACATCACATCTTGGCCGTACACAACCTTCCTTATTACTGGGTTCCAAATCTTATAACCCTTTAAACCATCCTTATACCCAATAAAGATGCACTTTTTAGATTTACTATCCAACTTGGTTTGTTTCTCCTTTGGAACATGTACATATGCATCACATTCAAATACCCTCAGATGTGAAAGAGAGGGTTTCTTACCAGTCCATACCTCTTGTGGAGTCTTATTCTCCAATGCTGGTGAAGGTGATCTATTGACCAGGTAACATGTTGTCTCCACTGCCTCTACCTAGAATTCCTGTCCTAACCCGGCACCACTGAGCATGCTTCTTGCCCTTTCCGTCAACATCTTGTTCATTCATTCTGCAACTCCATTTTGCTCAGTTGTGTATGGAGTAGTCTTCTTCCGTGCTATACCACACTTCTTATAAAATTCTTCAAATTCCTTGCTGCAAAACTCTCCACCGTTATCTTTCCTCAACACGTTTATCTTCTTCTCTGTCTGGTTTCCCACTAGAATCTTAAATTCTTTAAACCTGTCAAAGAATTCAGATTTATTCTTAAGGAAATATATCCATGTATTCCTTAAGAATTCATCTATAAATGATATACAGTACACAAACTTACCCAGTGATGGAACCTTCACAGGTCCAAGCACATCACTCTGCACAAGTTCTAATATATTCTGGATTTTAGACCTTTGTGGTTAATTTCTTCTGATTTGTTTGCCAAAGAATCCACAGTAAGAACCATTTTGTGCCAACGTTTCGAATCCCAATCGGGATCCATCATCAGGACCATTTGAATGCTGGATAGAAGAAGAGCTGATTATAGGGAATATATACGTTTTTCCCTTTTACCATCAGAGGGGAAACTCACCTGATTCTGCTTCCCATATACACAATTTTCACAGAAATCAAAATCCAAAGAGCTATTACTCATACCTTCTACCATACCTTTACCATGAAGTATTCAAAGGCCCTTCTCTCTAATATATCCAAGCGTTTGATGCCACAACATGGTCTTCTCTCTAGAGACCACTAGATTTTCTGCTCCACTTTCAGGAACCACAGAGTTGTTGCACCCATTAATAATAGTGCTACCTTGCAGCTTGTAGAAAGTTCTAATCTGAACTCCCTGCATCAATAACAGTTCTCCCTGAACCATCTTGCAGGTATCCTTATCAAACAGTGTTTTTACACCTGCATCGTCTAGCTTGCTTACAAAAATTAGATTTATGGCCAATGCAGGAATATGTAGAACACTCGGAAGTGTTCTAACCCTTCCAGCTTACAACTTAAACTTTAATTTTACGCGACCAACAATTCTAGCCTTGCTATCATCCCCTAAGAATGCATCACCACCATCGTATTTCTCATACTCATACAACCACTCTATATGGGGAGTGAAGTGAAAGGATGCACCTGAGTCAATCAACCATGCCTCATGATCTACATGTGTACTTGGAGAAGCCAAGTACACATCATACACATCCCCACCTTCGTCTGAGGCGGTTTTCGTCTCTGCAGAAGGAGAATCATCGGATCCCTTTCCTTTATCAGGAGCTTTGGATTTACAGTCCCTTTTGTAGAGGCCTTCCTTTCCCCATTTCCAGCAAAACACCTTTACAGGTTTTCCTAGAGATTTTGATCTCCCTCTAGATTTATATCTCCCACTTGATGAATTATTTTTGTTTATGTTCTGGGACGACCTTGCATGGACAAGGCATCACCATTCTGTCTCTCCATATTTTTCCATCTCATTTCCTCCGTCAACAAAGATGAGACTATTTCATCAAACTGCAAGGAAGTTGCATTGCTACCTATTACAGTAACCAGACTATCCCACGAATGTGGTAGAGAACACAACAAACTGATGCACTTATCTTCATCTGAAATTTTAATATCAATAGATAATAACTAACTTACCACAATAGTAAATGCGTTCAGATGCTCTGTCATCGAGTCTCCATCTTTCATCATCATGTTATACAACTTCTTTCATAGGAACAGTTTATTCACTAGAGAATTAGATTAGTACAAAGTCCCTAACATGTCCCACAAAGCCTTCTCTATAGCTTCCCTTGATACATTCAACAATACTGAATCTGAGACAAATAATTGTATTGTTCTCTTTGCCTTCCGATCCAACTTCTTCTATTCTTCATCGGACACTCCCGTTGGTTCAGTACCTGGATCTACCACAATCCACTGATATTTATCCACCAAAAAATCCTCCATATTAAGTTTCCATAACTCAAAACTATGACCATTAAATTTCTTGATCTCTATCTTTCCACTGCTTGCCATCTTCTTTTGCCACCAGAATTGATCCCATAGATCTCCCACTGAACAAGGTCTACCACAGGCTCGAGCCAAACCCCTCAAAAACAAAGGCGTCCCCTTGAAGCCCAAATAGCTCTGATACCAAATGTAGGTTTTAACCCCATACAGAAATTACCTGCATACGAATTCTAAAGCACAGAAAATAAACAATGTGAGAGCATAACACATAAAACACATATACATAAAGATTTTCCCTTGGATCCTAAAACAAGGACTACTAGTTTGATTTTTCATTATCTTCCTTTCAATGTTACAATACATATTTATACATGTTGAAGAATCCAATACCATGGACCGAAAACCATCACGTCTAAAACCATGTGCAAAAAACATGCACAAAACCATAGGTAGGTCTGCCCAACCTAATATAGTGTTACCTGCACCCCTCAACCCCCTATGACCCCCCCCCCGATATGCAATCGGTGCATCGAATGGGGGGATCTAACCCCCCTCTAACCCCTTGGTTAACTATGTGGGCTGGTCATGGAAGGAATATAACACAACCCAATAGACTGAATTTGCGCAATTTCTGAGCCCAACAGATTTGCGTAATTTTTGGAGGGAAGGCTCGTTCCCCTCCAAAATTGCGCAATTTTCTGAGGCAACTTCTTAGCCAGTAACTAGCTTAATTCTAGAATGAAGCCTATGAAAGTAGTGAAGCAAACAGACATGCACAGGCTGGCAAGCCACTAAAAATCCAATGAAGCCTATGTACTTGGCAGTGCAAGACATGCTTCTAGGATGGTTGGCAGGGAGGCTCCAAAATTACGCTAAGGAAAAATTTTGGAGGTTTGTTGTAGCTACTACAACACACCTCTTTCTTCAATCTCAACCAATGGTAGAACTTCTTAACTGTTGTCAATGTCTTCTAATATCCCAGATGACCTAAATATGGTTAAACATGAAATTCTAGTAAAATAAGCTTCTTGAGGTCACTTTTGTCGGACACATAGATCTTGTCCCTAAATTAGACCAAACCATCTATCATAAGATGATAATCCACATCATTTTCATCTATACTCTGCTATTGTAACCTGTGCTTTAGTTGTTGGTAACTGGCATAATGTTGTCTTGCCTACAAGATTTGATCTTGTAAATATGTACCATGTAAACTCATAGCTGCTATGCGATTTACCTGCACTCTTCTGCTAAGAGCATATGCAACCTTTTTCTCTTTACCCTTAATGTTTCTAATCTAAAAGGAAAACTCACTGACCATAGCCAACCACCTAGCTTACCTACAATTCAAGTTAGGTTGGTCAAATAAGCACCTCAACCTACTATGATCACTCATCAAAATGAACCTCCTACCAAGATGATTGTGTCTCCACATCTTCAATGTATGAATGACCACTGCCAAAACAAGATCATGAGTCACATAATTATGCTTTTGCTCATTTAGTTTCCTTGACTCATAGCATAATACATGTCCTTCCTGCATCAAGACTCCTCCAGGTCCTCTCTTGTAAGCATCTATACATACCACAAACTAGAGCAACATGATCCAGATTATCCACAATATTATGTTTCTTATGTCATTTTGAGAGAAGAATCTTCTGACATGATTATTGCAGGTCGATAGTTCTTCTTTCAATATTTATCTTTGAGATTTTGAGAAGACAAATCTCATTCCATGTATCCCCTCTGTCTAACATACCATAAACTATTTAAATGGATCTGCAATCATTAGAACTGGAGCATTTGTAAGAAATTGTTTCAACTGCTCAAAACTCACAATGCATTCCCCTATCCATTCAATTTTTGTTCCTTTCCTCTACAAGGATGTAATAGGATAAGAAATACATGAGAAATATCTGATGAACCACCTATAATAACATGTTAACCCCACGAATGATATGACCTCATCCAAATTTTGAGGAGTTTCCCACTCCCTGACAAATTTGAATTTTTTTAGGTCCACAGGTATACCTTCCTTGGAAACGGTCTGCCCCAAGTAATGAACATTTATCCACAAGAAACAACATTTTGTAAGCTTGGCATACAACTAATGCTCTCTTAGCAATTTCAACACTACTGCTAAATTTTCACCATGCTCTTCCTCATTCTTAGAATATATCAATATGTCATCAATGAATACTATCATAAACTTATCTAGATAAGGATGAAACACACTATTAATCAAACATATGAAGGTAGCTAGAGCACTGTTCAAACCAAACGGAGAACAAAAAACCCATAATACCCATATCCAGTTCAAAAAGCAGTCTTGTAGATGTCATATTCTTTGATGCATACCTGATGATATCCCAATCTCAAATCAATCTTTGAGAACATTGTTGCTCCCTTCAATTGATAAAAAAAAGTCATCAATCCACAACAATGGTTACCTATTCTTAATTGTCACCTTGTTCAACTATCTATAGTTAATACATAACCCGAGAGTATTGTATTCTTCTTCATAAATAATATTGGTGCACCCCAAGATCACACACTTGGCCTAATGTATCCCTTATCAAGCATCTCCTTCAGTTGCAACTACACTTCCACCAACTCCGGAGTGCTCATCCTATAAGGTGCCTTTGATGGTGGCGTTGCTCCCAATGTCAACTCAATAGAAAATTCCACTTCTGTATGAGGTGGTAACTATGATATCTCTACTAGAAATAAATCTTGAAGCTGCTACAAAACAAAATACCTTTTCAAGACTTCCGCATCCTGAACATCCTTACCTTTATCGCTAGAAATATGGACTGAAAACAATGCACATCCTTTCTTGCTACTGCACTTAGGTTGCATACCTATAACGCCTCTCACTGATGTAGGCTTCTTCTTACCCTATAAGATTCTCTTATGTCCATCATCATCCAAGCACTCAATAGCCTTATCATAGAAATCCACCTTAATCTTGTGAGTGTACAACCAATCAATACCCAACATCATATTGTATGATCCCAACAAAAGCACGTTTATATGCATTGATGTACACATATCATTTAGTTCAAATGCAGAAGGTCTTACACAATGATTAACTATTTTCTTAGTACCTATAGCTAACTGCACCAAAAAATAATTTGCATGCACTTAGTTATTCAAACCACACTTATCCACCAAGTCAGAACTAATATAACTGTAGTTATATCTAGGGTCAATCAAAATAGAAACAACTTGATCAAAAAAATTACCTTCCATCTTGATAATAGATGCTTGATGACCAACCTACCTATTATCCAAATCTACATAAATCCAAGGAATACTTTGTCCAACATCCCCAACTGTCTATGCCTCCTAAGCACTATAAATGTATAGTTTTACAACATGATGCTATGGATAATCCCTCCTGCGATGATCCTGGCCACAAGTCCAACATTGTAAAGGATTCCTACCATCACCATTGTTCTTCTCCTCAGACTAAAATCCTTTTCCTCTGTAAGCTACATTGAACTTCTTGTATAGTGTTGCATTATCTTTATCATATTTATCCTTAGGTTTTCCTCTCTTCTTAGACCACTTCCATTTATTCTTCTTATTAACTTTCTAATCCTGCTTAGACTCAGTGTTGCACTTCAACTACTCATAATAGTGCTTCAACTTCCTGATGGGTTCCTCCAACTATCTAGCCTCATTAAACTTAATCCTATCTTTGAATGTTACAGAAAACCCATTGATGAATATATGAATCTTTTCTTTCTCCTGTTTAACATAAGGAACATATCTCAACAACTATAGGAATATTCTAGTATAATACTCATCGGTCATATATCCCATCTTCAACTCATAGAATTCCTATTCCCTGTCATCATAGTATCTTTTAAATAGATTCTTCTTCCTAAAAAGTCTCTTGAACTCATTCCAACTCAACTCCTCTTCTTGAAACCTCTAAGATTCTTTAAATCTTCCTGCTAAATGTATGCTTTTCCTTTAAGTCTAAAAGTAGTTATCTTGTACTTCATGTTCTCTGAGTAATCATGCAATCTGAAAAACTTATTCATCTCAAGAAACCAATATTTTGTATCCTATGATTTGTTCACTTCTCCATAAAATGTAGGAGGCTTTGATTTCTTGAATTACTTTGGGAAGTACTTCTTGTCACTCCTCCTATATAGATGGTGGTGGTGATGACAATGGCATCTCTCTAAACTAGAACTAGAATAGAACCCATGGTCATTATCCCTCCTATCAGGTGTATCCAAGAACCTACCATCTCTAACTATTTCATCTCTTTCAAACCTGTATATTGATTGATACCTACTGCCATATGCCCCATTCGTCCTTTCCTCCTCCCCATGATTGATCCTAAGTGGTCTCTATCTCTACAAATTTGATATATTCTAAAGAATGACTGCATTAAATTCCTCTGTCTTTTCTTATGCTCTGACAAGTCGTTCTTGTGACTGAATGATCCTGTCATTATCTTCCTTACAACTTATGATCTCTTCTTTCAAAATTCTCGATGTATTTGCTATGTTAGGGGAGTACTCATCACCATGGTGTTCTTCTTCCTGCAAACATACGATGTCATATAAACCAAATATAAACATAATAAACATACCTCAGTGAAGTTCACGGGCGGCTGTCTCATCTGCAAAAACAATCCAATTTATTATAACATATGTATATATAGTGAAATCTTATCAATCATATAAACATCAAGAGCATCAACTTTCACATGATGACATTACTGCACCAATGACTATCACAAGGAGTGCATAATGAGCACATATACAACTTCATGATAAACACATTCCACCAATCCAGTCCAAGCGTTGAACTTGGGAGCTCGGGTACCAATCTATCACCACCCCTTCCACATTTACCGAAATCCACAAGCTCTCTAGGTAACCATGGGGTGAGAGTTATTGTGTGAGACTTGATTTGAAGAAGCAATTATGGAAAATGGGGTCCACATGTCGAGAAATGATTGAAAACACCCATTGACACATGATTGCACTACTATCAGCATTATTTGACCCAACACTTTTTATTTTCAATTTCGTTTTCCTTAACAAAACTTTCTATTTTTGGTATTTTCACAGGTTCTAAACTTCTTAGGCCATTTTGAGGATCTAAATGATATTTTCAAGAAAAATTAAGAGACTAAAAAAATGCCAAAGTGCGTTTCAAAAATTTTCACTCAACCTCCTCATGGCGATCCTCAAAACTAGGTATTATGATAGTTAAATGGAGTTCATATGCCAAGCATTATGACCTCGGGAAGTTAGAGGTCCCAATTACTCATTTATACAAACACTTTGTATACATAGAACCTATATGTTATAAACACATATATTAACATTAATTCAATAATCTCACTAAGAATCATTTAGAAGGCTCTACGACCTCTCCACATAGCTGCAAAAACACTTATTAGTCCATATATTCATCAATCTATCAAAATATATCAAGAGCCATAAACAATATACATCATATAGCCAACATCTAACTAACAAAACCATGATAAAACAACCACCAAAGTTGAGACATAATCTAAAGTACAAGTACTTATACAATAAAATATGGAAAGAGCTCTTATTAACATATGGAAAGCCAGCCAACTTAGGGACTCCCATGTACCACCCAACTAGAGATTCGGCTGAACCAAATACTTCTTTTAGCTAATCACCCTCACACCACATTCCAATCATGAATGTGGGATCTCATGGAATAAACCAAGACAGAACAACCTAGTGCTTCGAGAGGCTAACCCTCAACCACAATGATTCCACCTCTACTGTCAGATATCATTAACACCAACTAGATTAGTCTCTACGCAAGTTGTTTGGTGATTTAGGAACAAGTAGCTCAACCCACATCCTTTCCAGGGCTCCAGAGAATTTGTCTAACCCAAATCAAGAGACTAGTAACTCAACCTACCAAGGGCTCCAGAGAATTTTTCCCAACCTATACTCTAAGACTAGTAATTCAATCCAAATTGTTCTAGGGCTTCCAGAGCATTTCTATCAATCCATGACCATAAGGAATTATGAGCACTAACTAGAAAAGAAATCAAGTGGACAAACCCACAAGGCCATGGTTATTCAAGAAATGGCAAGGAAAGGCTAAAGCCACTGTCAATCTAGGAAATCCTTCGTGCCAATGACAACACATAACGAAAAAATCACATGCATATACCATGCATCCATAAATCCAAAAGGAGATCATACATGGAACTTGTTACCTGTAAAGAAATCTGACAACAGTTGTTGATCCCGCTATCCCCTTGTGATTTCCTACTTTTTATTTTCCTTCTTTCTCTAAATCCAATGTATTCCAAAGTGAACAAAGAATTCCCCAAGAAAACTCTAAGTGTGGAAGAGTATGAGAGAGAGATAATATAAGAGAGCTCCAAGCTAAAACTGATAAAAGGATGTGAATTGATCCTCACAACCCCTTTTATCAATGAGGCATCTACTTTCTTCATTTTCTTCATCTTTCCTTAAATTTTCCTCACACATAATTATGTGACCTTTCACCTTCCTTTTATCTTATTTTCCATTTTTTTTATAAATAAAATGCCAATTAATGTGACTGTGCCTTGTCCAATGCCTTTGCAAATTTCCATAGCCATAAATTAATCACCAGTGATACCCATCACTATGTTTTGCCCAACATTGAACTTGGAATATGTGTTCCATGACCTTAGTATTGTTTTTCCTTTATTAACTTTATTACATGAACTTTAAACCTGGGGTTGTTAGAAGCATAATATATTATGTGACATAGAGCTGAAGCAAAAAATTAACCTTGAAGTCTAAGCTCACAAAGTATTTCTTCGTTGTCTTCAAATTAAAAGCTTACTTAGGAAGCACTATATGTTTTCTTTTATAAGAAAAAATTAAAATAAAAACCTAAAATCCTTATTGTTGAATATTATGGGCTATCCTGGGACTATAAATAGATCAAATGAACCTCATTATGGGCTCATATTATGGAGAGAATTTGAAAAACATAGATTCAGGGAAAATACAAAATTGCCTTGCATTTTTTCTACTAGATTTGGCATGTTAATCGAGCATCTCGAGGTCAATTTTGGTCGAGCCAATAAGTTTTCATCCATCATGGGACACTGCGTGACAAAACCGATGTCTTGGATTTCACCAAGGTGGGATGCATGTATGAGAATGAATGATTAATTTAAAGAGTTGTTGCTGATGTAACTCCATTTTACAATGTAATTATTTCATAAATTTCTAAAAAATAACAATTACCAATGAAATATCTTACGTAATGTACTTATTAGGAAAAATATGAAAAAGGGATATCATAAGTAACTTGAAATGGATTTTGTAAGGCGAAATGGAGTGATAACCATAGCAAAATTAAGTCATAATAAATGACTGACATGTGTTGACTATTGACAAGAGTTTTTCTCAAACTCAAAACGAGAATTATTTCAAACAATAGTCAATCCATAATGTTCACTTTTTTGTTGTCATTATCAAATTGGAGCCAAGATTCAAGTTGATGAAACTCAATTTTGTCTTGTGCATTTTGTAAACAAGTTTGAATATTAGTGAGAGTGGTCCTGGTAATTTTGATTGTGTTATCACCAGTAGAGAGTATTAGAGTGTTCAGTAGCTCCAATAATCCATCAATTTGGCCATTTTATCAAGCTCGAAAATGCAACCCCTACAATGCAAAAAATATAAGTTAAAAAAACATAAAAATTATGAACCATAGTTATTTAACCCATGTGTAAGGATTTAATACTAATCACATGGCTTTCCTTTTGAAAACTCCAAATTCTTAATAATAGTACCTGATGGAAGCCCAAAAACCATATTGACTAAATTCATGTTTCCCACATTGACCTCTGCATGCTTAGAGTATCAATGACTTCAATGAATCGAGAAAACAAATATTTTGAAGATATAATACAGCTCAATATATATGACACTGGAAAAAACCCAACCATTTCCATCTATAATCTTCATGTTCAAGTGTAACAAAATAAATATCCAATTAAATATTAAATAAAACTCCTTATTAGGAAATAAGAGAGGAGCCACACCAAAGTCCAAATGTACAGTGCTATAGAATGTAAGGCCTAGTGGAGAGCTCACAAGAAGGTTTTTTTACTAAAAGAAAATTCTAAGACCAATGGTTGGAGTAAATGATGGTTTGTGCTAAATGATAAGACTAACAACCTTGGTTACATCAAAAATCCAAAGGAAAGGATTTTTCAGGGATTATTTACTTTGGAGTAGTGCATTTTCGAGGACGTCTCTAAGGATAGAACCAAGGATGAGCTAGTGAAATCATCTAAAAGGTAAAAAAATGGAGAATGGTGTATGTTAGAGCCTAGATTTGCCTCAAGTTGGAAAGGCAAGGGTCTAGGTCCACATCAAACCATGCTTAGCCTCGTAGCTAGCCCTACGAGGACAGGAGAGGGCTCTCTCTGGGTCGATCTCAGCGAAAGACAATCGATGGGGCTCGAGATGATTGAAATAAAAGCTAATATTAGGCTAGGTATAAAGTACAAGGGTTTGATTTGAGTTTTTGGAGGTTTTGTGCTAGAATCAGGGAAAGGCAAATTGGGCTCAGGGATGAGGCATAGTTTCTGCAGAGTTCTGATTGGGGTAAGGAAGGCAATCATTTTGATGCTTTAAAGTGAGTAAATGGATGGATCAGACTGGTGAGGAGCTAAGGGGAGCAAGAAAGTCACAAGAATTCTCCTTAAACAGATGAAAACATGGAAATTTAAACAAATTCAAAGGCAGAGCATAACAATTAATGTATTCTACCTTAATCACTCATTTGTTCAAATTCAGAAGAAGAGAAAGGAAAATGATACACATAACACTAATGAAATTACAATTGCTTAGAGAATAACACCATCAAAACATAAAGCCACATGGATCCCAAACAATGCTGCAAAACCCTGGTCTTTCCTTAGCCAAAAATGCAGAGATAGAATGTACAATGATATTCCAAAGAAATCCCAAGTGTCCAACCTTGAAAATGACTTAGAGAATACATGATATAGACCATCCTAACCCATTCCCATGCCTCTATGGGTCGAGCTCAACATTCTAGGAGTTGTTTCAACCAATTCTAAACAAAACACTAAAATCTAGACAATCAAAACAACTTGCCTCTATAAGGTAGGAAATTGATTCATTCATTAAATTTTCACCTTTTAATGAATGAATCGTCTAGAAAAAGTAAAAATATGCCAATATTACATCATGATCCTTTAATTAGATCAAGATAGGTCAAAAATTACATCACAAAAAAAACTAGTCAAACTGGCCGAAGTTTTGAGCTGGAAGGTGAAAAATTTGGCAAAAATCCTCTATGCGCTGCGCCAAATCCTCTATGCATTGCGCCAATTTGAGGCTGAGCTTGAGGCAGTTCATAAAGTCACAATTGAGCCCACGATAGCTCATTGGAAAGTCCTACTTGTCTGCTTTCCAACCCAAGTGGATGTTTTCAATTTGGATGTCATTTGCCCCTCCAAAACTGCAATCTCCCAGGAATGCTTCCTGTGTGTCACAATAGGGGTAGAGAGGTTATTTTGTGAGTGTTTTTGACCTCCTGAGGACTCAAAACTTGCCCAAAATTCTTGGCCATGCACCATCAGTCATGATTTTTCATGCCAAATCCAATGATGTAAACATTTTGCAATTTAGAGCCCCCTAGAAAAAGCGCGCGCCACGTGGCGAGGCACATTGGGAGAAAAAATCTGTTTTTTAGTGCCAAAGTTTGTCAAAATACCAAAAATTCCCCAAATGTCTTGAAATTTGGGCTGGAGCTTCTCCATCAAGTATCATGCTGGGCTAAAGAGGCTTCGGCTAATATCCAAAGGCGATCATGCTCCTTTTGCCTCTTTTGTTTCTTTATTGCCTTCTTCAATTTTGCCTTCAGATTCCTTATCCGAGTCTTGGAACTCATATTGCATGCCCTATAATGGAACACCATGTGTCTCAATAATGCCTTGTCCTTGTTGGTCTTTTCCAGTAGTCTCTCCAGGTGGATGTTGATTCACTCAAGCCATGACTCCCAATCATCACTAATCTCTTGTTCTAATGAAGTGAGCTCAATCCTTCTCCTTTGGGCAGCTTGGCGATTCTCGTGAATGTCTTGCAACCCCATGATTGCATGCTGGTCTTCGAGCTGTTTATTTCTCTGCTCCAAGTATCTGATAATCCACTTACCCCTCTCCAAATTGAGAGACAAGGCTTTGATCTCTGTCTGCTGCTCCTGGATGATCTCTCTAAGTTTGGCACTTTCCGGGCCCATATCTATATCATCATCATGAATGAGAATGAAGTTAGTCTCTCGTTCACCTGACGGCCCCTCATCCTGCATTGGCCTCTTGCCTTTGTCCTGTACCTATGGTGCTGATGTCGGAAACGAGGCCCCTTCCACACCGGGTGGAGATAACACTCGCTTCGTTGCTGCAAACAAATGTCTAGTGCCCCTTTGATATGTGATGAACACATGAACACTAATAGTCTCATGGCGCTCATACTGATGAGAAGGTCCACTTGTCTCATGCCTAACCTCTGAAAATCTCTATGAAGCTCTAAAAAGGTCACGAGAGATGAAATCATCCCAAGTGATATGTTGTAATCCAAGCTGATGAACCACCAAAATATTGATGAGAGAAAAATGGCAAATGTTGTTGAACTACTGCTCAGGGGTCTTGTGCTGCACAAGGGTAGTCATCCTCTCTATGTTTCGGCATATGAAATAAGGAATGTTAATCATCCTTACCCGGGTGAAATGCATGAGCAACCTGATGTGATAAGCATATACACGGGAGAAGTGACCTTCACAACTGAAATACTTCATGATTAATTTCATTAATGGAGCATATTCACCTTTGAGATATCAGAATGGGAACACTTTCTTAAGCTGCCCCAAGAAACTGGGTTTAATATATGGCTCATAATGTTGCATGTCAATCTTCTGCTTCTTGTTCCATGGTTCTCCAATGTTTGGTATGTCAGTTGCTAATGAGATAGAATCTGGTGTAAGTGTGAAAGTGAAACCATCCAAAGTAACCTGATCTCCATGTAAATGCAGTACGAATAGATGAGCCAACTCATGATGAAATTTAACATTAACCACCTTCTCACAAAACTCATAGCATGACTGAAACTAGAAACAAGAGACAGCAAGAGGACAGGCCTGCAATTCTGTAAGGGTGGTCGGTTCTTCTCTAACATGTCTGCCAATTTTATGAGACCTCTGGGGTGCCTGTCCTTCCGTGGGTGAGTCACTTTGGGTTTCCACTTCATAGTCAGATGAATGGCCAAATGACATAATTGCTGCTATATAAATTGCCTTGGAGAAATGAGTGCTGGTGTATGAAACTGTGTATTGCTCTTTTGTAATGTAGTTGGATTATGCCACCAAGGGGAAAAAATGCAACAAGGGACTGTTAGGAAGGGGAAAACAGTAAGGGATTAGGGGATATTAGGATAAATTTTATTAGGCAAAAGTAGGAGGGTTTGAGGGGTTTTATGTATAGGGTTAGGAGATTTTTTTTGTAAGGGCTAGGGTTTTGGGGTTTGGGATTTGAATGTAGGAAAGAACATGTAGGATTGATGAGCTTGGGGGGCGGGGTAGGAAATGATGAAACAAGGGAGAAATGGGGAAGGAGGAGGGACCTTGGTAGCAAAACAAGGATTATGGAACCCACAACAAATCTTCCTTTGAGGCACTTTAGAGGTAGGGTTTCAAGTTTTTGTTTCAATCATTATCATCCATAAACCACCACCATCACTCAACACAAAAATGGATGAAACATTAAGATGTCGACCCTACCTGGAAAATCCACGCAAAGAAATTGCAATTTGGAGAAATTTCAAATATTTCCAGGCCTTGCATTGTATGCGCCGCGCCACATACCCAATGCACTGCATCGTTCCAGTGTGCCGCGCCTGAGGAAATTTACATTGGGTTTCTCCTCCCAGTGTGTCGTGCCTCTCTAGTGCGCCGCGCCACCTGCTCTGTGTGTCGCGCCGCTGAATTGGAGCGATCTTCACTCAATAACCTCACTTTCTTACCAAAATCACTTGCCTTTCTTCCTCTTTTGCAAATTAACTCTTTGAAATGAAGAAATGGCGTATAAACAAGGAATTTTAAATTTTTGGCTCATGAAACCCACTTTCATAATATTTGCAGAACTTTGGCACTTGCACCTTTAATACAAACTCTATTTTTGTTTCCATTTTTACTTTGTTGATGCACTAGATGAGCTGAAGTTTGCTTGTGTTTTGCAGGTGTTGGAGCTTCTTAGGCTAAGGAAATAACCAGGGTACATATGAAGAAATGTTCAATGGGAAAAACACAATGTCGAACACTTGGTGATGAAATTATTTGATAAGGAAACCTCCTCATGCCTGCTGGTGATTATTGGACACTTTGAAACATTTATTGATGAAACCCTAAAGGAACCTTGACCTAATTGACCATGAAACCCTAAAGATAAGATTTTGCAAATTTTAATGAAAAGAAGACTGTATATGCCTTTTTAATGAACAGACATGAACCAACAGGTATAGGACACGAGGGACATGAGGAAAACCACTCTCGTCAGATAATCCATGTGCCTAATGGAATGCAGATGACTGGGCGAGACTCCTAATATGAAATGCAACAAAGAGGTTTTGATATCTGACGGAGGGCTAAACAGACTGAATCTAACATTGGCTCCAATGAGGATGGTAGCTCCTTGGAGGTGCCAAGGACCGCAGATCTTTGGGTGAGCAGACAGTGCCTTCATCCTTTGGGAAATGGAGTCAAAACCCAAGCTAAAATGCATGACTAAAAACTGACACAAACTAACTTAATAACAAACTCACAAATGACTCATGACTGACTTAACTAAAACAAGAACTTACAAAGCGTATTGAAGGGCAGCAGTCCATCAAGATTTGAAATCATGATGACAGCCACCTGGATACTAACTGAATATGTACAATCGTGTGTAATGAGCTTTCCAATGTAACCAATCAAGCAGATGTCTTCTTGATTGATTCTCCTGATCAGATCTTTTGGTCAACAATAGATACTGGTAACTGGGCATCCAAAAACATAATTGACCATGATCTCCTTCATCACTGAATACTGCAATAATCACCTTCACTGCTGACTGCAACAAATCTGCCATTGGATCCTGAAAAACATGAAGATTTACCTCCTGCTGAAGAAACAAGGTATCTTCTTCTCTTGATTCTGATCTTTCTTCATAATGCACTTCAATAAGAGTATGTTCCTGGTCCACAAAAAATTATGAACAAGTAGATGAGCAGATTTCCTCTTCAAGAAACATTTCAAAATAGGACACATAGGAAGAAGAATATGAATGGCATTTCTGATTTCTCTGGTCTTCTACAGTCTGAATGTATTTTTCTTCATATGATAAAACAACCAGATTATGATGTGCCTCATTACATTCATCAATCATGAGAAAAGAAATTTCGGATGGTTCTTGATACTCAAATATGACATTGCCATCATCTACAAATGATTCATCCAAGGAAACTTTTTCACTTACTTGAGCGGAGATCTCGTCTTGTTTTTCATAGAGGGAATGAAATACCTCATGAATATCTAGTTCTGGTGGGATGAGAGAATTTAGGTCTGTAACTCTGTTTCCTTCATTTGAGGTAGCCTCAACAATGCAACTCTATTTTATGAGATCCGGAACAACATGTTTTTTCTCATCACAATTTGTCTCTCGATCTGATTTATCATCATCACTATCTGAGATTGGAACATCATTTTTCTGTGTATCATCCTTTATTTCAACCATATCTAAAATAAAACTTCTTCTTTCATCATTTCCAGCCATATGGAAATCTTCAACCTGCTGATCTTGATAAGTATCCTCGAAGAGTTCTGTGTGCTGCTGAAACAAATTTTCGTACAGGGCTTCCATGATCTATTCATCCATAAAATTATCATCTTCATAATATTTCTCAAGGCTTTCAATAAAACTATAAGCATGTTTGCAATAGTCCTGAACTAAATTTAATGATGGATAAGAGTCTTTATACCTTTCAAAGAACATGGCATGAAAATCCTTTAAATAGTAAATACAAGCAGGTGGAAAACTTTCATACCAAGATTGGGCTTCACCTTCCAGAGTGGCCAAGAATATCTTCATCAAGTAATCTTCAGGAAAATCAACCTTCAACTTGCAAATATGCATGTGAAATCTAACCAGATGTAAAGCAACATCCTTCCTATCATCATCTTTAAATGTAGGCAAATTCCTTAACCAATCTACCTTCAGAATTTTATTTGGGAAGCCTGGAATGTGATCTCAGCTCATGGGAGCGTATCTTCTTGCAACCTGTTCCATCTTGAAAATCTCAAATCTATTGATCTCTCTGCAGTGGAGTCACCATGAAGCATTGGTTGCTAGAGTTTTCAGTGAATGAAGTCGCCAAGTGAATGATTTCAGCCTTCTGATGTCTGATCATTGTTCACCATCAACAATTAGATCTAAAATTGATACATGTACTAGGGTGACTTACAAGTTAGATGTGACATTTACAAGCTAGACCAGAGATTGACTGAAGTAGCTATTATCTACTTGCGCTAATGCAAAGCAAAAGCGTTTCGAAGGCTACCTGGCTAATCTTCAGACTCCGTCTATAGCTTATAAAACGATGAATACTAACACACACTCAAGTTACATTTCCCCAGTGGAGTCGCCACTATGTTAGAGCCTAGATTTGCCTCAGGCTGGAAAGGCAAGGGTGTAGGTCCACATCAAACCACGCTCAACCTCGTAGCTAGCCCTACGAGGATATGAGAGGGCTCTCTCTGGGTCGATCTCGGCAAAAGAAAATTGATGGGGCTCGAGATGGCTGAAATAAAAGCTAATTTTAGGCTAGGTATAAAGTACAAGGGTTTGATTTGAGTTTTTGGAGGTTTTGTGTTGGAATCAGGGAAAGGCAAATTGGGCTCAGGGATGAGGCACAGTTTCTGCAAAGTTCTGATTGGGGCAAGGAAGGAAATCATTTTGATGATTTAAAGTGAGTGAATGGATGGATCAGACTTGTGAGGAGCTAAGGAGAGCAAAAGAGTCTCAAGGATTCTCCTTAAATAGATGAAAACATGGAAATTTAAACAAATTCAAAGGCAGAGCATAGCAGTTAATGGATTCTACCTTAATCACTCATTTGTTCAAATTCAGAAGAAGAGAAAGGAAAATGATACACATAACACTAATGAACTTACCATTACTTAGAGAATAACACCATCAAAACATAAAGCCACATGGATCCCAAACAATGCTGCAAAACCCTGGTCTTTCCTTAGCCAAAAATGCAAAGATAGAATGTACAATGATATGCCAAGGCAATCCCAAGTGTCCAACCCTGAAAATGACTTAAAGAATATATGATATAGACCATCCTAACCCACTCCCATTCCTCTAGGGGTTGAGCTCATCATTCTAGGAGCTATTTCAACCAATTCTAAACAAAACACTAAAATCTAAGCAATCAAAACAACTTGCCTCTATAAGGTAGGAAACTGATTCATTCATTAAATTTTCACCTTTTAATGAATGAATCCTCTATAACAAGTAAAAATATGCCAATATTACATCATGATCCTTCAATTACATCAATATAGGTCAAAAATTACATCACAAAGCAAAACTAGTCAAACTGGCCGAATTTCTGAGCTGGAAGGTGAAAAATTTGGCAAAATTCCTCTATGTGCTGCGCCAAATCCTCTATGCGTCGCGCCACTTTGAGGCTAAGTTGGAGGCACTTCCTAAAGTCCAAATTCAGCCCAAGATAGCTCATTGGAAAGCCCTACCTGTCTACTGTCCATCCCAAGTGGAATTTCAATTTGGATGTCATTTGCCCCTCCAAAATTGCAATCTCCCAAGACTGCTTCTTGTGTGTCACAATAGGGGCAGAGAGGTAATTTTGTGATTGTTTTTTACCTCCCGAGGACTCAAAACTTGCCCAAAATTCTTGGCTATGCACCAACAGTCATGATTTTTCATGCCAAATCCAATTATGTAAACTTTTTTCAATTTAGAGCCCCCTAGCAAAAGCACGCACCACATGGCGCGGCGCATAGGGAGAAAAACTCTGTTTTTTAGTGCCAAAATTTGTCAAAATACCAAAAATGCCCCAAATTTCTTGAAATTTGGGCTGGAGTTTCTCCATCAAGTGTCATGCTGGGCTAAAGAGGCTTCGGCTAATATCCAAAGGCAATCATGCTCCTTTTGCCTCTTTTGTTTATTTATTGCATTCTTCAGTTTTGCCTTCAGATTCCTTATCCAAGCCTTGGAACTCATATTGTGTGCCCTATAATGGAACACCATGTGTCTCAACAATTCCTTGTCCTTGTCAGTCGTTTCTATTAGTCTCTCCAGGTGGATGTTGATTTTCTCAAGCCATGACTCCTGATCATCATTAATCTCTTGCTCCAATGAAGTGAGCTCAATCCTCCTCCTTTGGGTAGCTTGGTGATTCTCGCAGATGTTTTACAACTCCATGATTACCTGTTGGTCTTTGAGCTGTTTATTTCTCTACTCCAAGTATCTGATAATCCACTTAGCCCTCTCCAAATTGAGAGACAGGGCTTTGATCTCTGTCTACTACTCCTGGATGATCTCTCTAAGTTTGGCACTTTTCGGGCCCAGATCTGTATCATCATCATGAATGAGAATGAATTCGGTCTCTCGTTCACCTGACGACCCATCATCCTGCATTGGACTCTTGCATTTGTCCTGTACCTGTGGTGCTGATGTCGGAAATGAGGCCCCTTCCACACCGGGTGGAGATAACACTCGCTTCGCTGCTGCAAACAAATGTCTAGTACCCCTCTAATATGTGATGAACACGGGCACACTAACGGTCTCATGGCGCTCATACTGATGAGAAGGTCCACCTATCTCATGCCCATCCTCTGAAAATCCATGTGAAGCTCTAAAAAAGTCATGAGAGATGAAATCATCCCAAGTGATATCCTGTAATCCAAGCTAATGAACCACCAAAATCTTGACGAGAGAAAAATGGCAAATTTTGTTGAACTGCTGCTCAGGGGTCTTGTGGTGCACAAGGACGGTCGTCCTCTCTATGTTTCAGCATATGAAATAAGGAATGTTCATCATCCTTACCTGGGTGAAACGCATGAGCAACTTGATGTGATAAGCATATACTCAAGAGAAGCATCCTTCACAACTGAAATACTTCATGATTAATTTCATTAATGGAGCATATTCATCTTTGAGATATCAGAATGGGAACACTCTCTTAAGCTGCCTCAAGAAACCGGGTTTAATATATGGCTCAAAATGTTTCTGATCAATCTTCTGCTTCTTGTTCCATGGTTCTCCAATGTTCGGTATGCCGGTTGCTAATGAGATAGAACCTGGTGTAAGTGTGAAAGTGACACCAGCCAAAGTAACCTGATCTCCATGTAAATTTAGTACGAATAGACGAGCCAACTCATGATGAAATTGAACATTAGCCACCTTCTCACAAAACTCATAGCATGACTGAAACTGGAAACAAGAGACAGCAAGAGGGACGGCCTACAATTTTGTAAGGGTGGTCAGTTCTTCTCTAACATGTCTGCCACTTTTATGAGGCCTCCGGAGAGCTTGTCCTTCCATGGGTGAGTCACTTTGGGTTTCCACTTCATAGTCAGATGAATGGCCATATGACATAATTGTTGCTATATAAATTGCCTTGGAGAAATGAGTGTTGGTGTATGAAACTGTGTATTTCTCTTTTGTAATGTAGTTGGATTATGCCACCATGGGGAAAAATGCAACAAGGGACTATTAGGAAGGGAAAAATAGTAAGGGATTAGGGGATATTAGGATAAATTTTATTAAGGAAAAGTAGGAGGGTTTGAGGGGTTTTATGTATAGGGTTAGGAGATTTTTTTTGAAAGGGCTAGGGTTTTGGGGTTTGGGATTTGAATGTAGGAAAGAACATGTAGGATTGATGAGCGTAGAGGGGGGGGGGGTAGGAAATGATGAAACAAGGGAGAAATGGGGAAGGAGGAGGGACCTTGGTTGCAAAACAAGGATTTTGGAACCCACAACAAATATTCCTTTGAGGCACTTTAGAGGTAGGGTTTCAAGTTTTTGTTTCAATCATTATCATCCATAAACCACCATTACTTAGCACAAAAATGGATGAAACATTAAGATGTCGACCCTACCTGGAAAATCCACCCAAAGAAATGGCAATTTGGAGAAATTTCAAATGTTTTCAGGCCTTGGACTATATGCGTCGTGCCGCATACCCAATGCACCGCGCCTGAGGAAATTTACACTGGGTTTCTCCTCCTAGTGCGTCGTGCCTCTCTAGTGTGCCACGCCACCTGCTCTGTGCACCGTGCCGCTGAATTGGATCGATCTTCACCCAATATTCTCACTTGCTTACCAAAATCACTTGCCCTGCTTCCTCTTTTGCAAATGAACTCTTTGAAATGAAGAAATGGCGTATAAACAAGGAAGTTTAAATTTTTGGCTCATGAAACCCACTTTCATAATATTTGCAGAACTTTGGAACTTGCACCTTTAATACAAAATCTATTTTTGTTTCCATTTTGAATTTGTTGATGAACTAGATGAGCTGAACTTTGCTTGTGTTTTGTAGGTGTTGGAGCTTCTTAGGCTAAGGAAATAACCAGGGTACAGATGAAGAAGTTTTCAATGGGAAAAACACAATGTCAAACACTTGGTGATGAAATTATTTGATAAGGAAACCTCCTCATGCATGCTGGTGATTATTCGACACTTTGACACATTTATTGACGAAACCCTAAAGGAACCTTGACCTAATTGACCATGAAACCCTAAAGACAAGATTTTGAAAATTTTAATGAAAAGAAGACTGTATATGCCTTTTTAATGAACAGACATGAACCAGCAGGTAAAGTACACGAGGGACATGAGGAAAACCACTATCGTCAGATAATCCATGCGCCTAACGGAATGCAGATGACTCGGCGGGACTCCTAATATGAAATGCAACAAAGAGGTTTTGATCTCTGACGGAGGGCTGAACAGACCGACTCTAATAGTCTGAATCCTTCAAAGACCTTGACACACATTTCTTCCAAACTTAGCAGCAAAATTCCACATAGAATTGTTGTAAAATCACACTGTTGAATCCTTCTGAATGAAAAAACCAGTGTAGATAAAATAAAGTGGGCTAGTAAAATTAGTAATATTATTCAATGTTCAAAGGGAACACCTTGTAGTATGTTTACCTTACTTGTTTCATGTGAGGGATGTCCAAATTACCACCAAAATACATATTACCATGACCAAAAATAGATTGGAAAAATAATATAAAGGAATGAAATAGAAACCTGTAGAAATCATTGCGAGAGCTAACAATATAATGACTGGTCCATAGAGTTACAACTATCAATATGCACATGTGGAGTTTCGCTATGGCACTTTCATTCATTGATGCAATCTAAATAGACTATATTACTGAATATGATGTGTTTCAGATTCCAGGTGGTCACTGAGCCTGACCTCAAGTGACTAGTATCTATGTTACAAAGTTATGCACACCAAGCTATGAAATGAATGATGAAGGAACGTTCACATGAATGATGAAGGAATATTCACATGAATAATGAAGGAATATAAAAGAATGTTTCAATTATCTTCTTCAATAAGAAACCATTTTATAATCTTCATAACGAACAATGAATATACATGCAGCATTATATCCTCATGAATTCATTATTGTGAGGAGACTTCAAATTAGGATAGGAATATGCAAATGCCTATTAGATATTGCAAATTTGATACACTAAGGGAGGAGGAATACAATGTGTCTTACGCTAGTGGAGTTGTGTGACTTAATGATGAACACAAATGGGGTGCAACATATCTGCATGAAAACTTTTTCATGTTGAGAAAAGACCTATGTATGTAAAAATAGAAGAAATAGTTGTAGCTCAAATCCCTACACCTTCCTTGAGTGAATTTCCAAACAAAATACTTGTGTCTTCTTGACATAGTAATGATAATTTTTCCTTTAATTATGACTTTAATTCTAGTTGGAACAACTATCGAAAATATAATAAATCATTTCATTCTCAAACAGGGCAAGACTTAACTCCAACCAATTAGAGTTTCTTCTGAAAGTTTTGATACTTCACTTGAATACCATTTGAATTGTTAGTGCAAGAGAAGTACAAAGATGGCAAGAAAGCGCACACACTGTAGAGAAAGAGTAGCTAGAATTAGAAAAATGGGTATGTATTCATTGATAACCACAACATATTTGTTACCACATACATGTACTACCAGAATAAGTTTTGAGGTCTAACATGTGTAGGACTACAGAAGGAACAATGATTTCACTAGAAATGAGTTTTTTTTTGCAATACTTGTGCTCTGACAGTGCACATGAAAATACATTGTATATGAAAAAGTGTGTGATTCATATTATTCACAAAATATACATATAAGTACATTTATTACGACTCTTGGTTTTCTTCTTCCAAGAAATCTCTTGGAATATTCCTGACTATTGGCGTTTACTTGAGGCCTTTGACCTTCCTCTAAAGTGAATAGGTCAAATTCACATAACCCCAAAGGATTATGGTTCCATTAATATTTTCCTTGGTGCCACTAAATAAATTAGAGAATTTATCAACTTATCTAAATATGTTTATACAAAACCTAGATGACTTTTGATATACCTAGGAGTTCATGGGTTTGAAACTCCATGTACAAGTTCTATATGGTGTGGTACTAATCAAAGGGGTGCTAGCAATACTTATAAGTGTTTCCCACCAAGTGATTTATTTATTTATTTATTACATGTTTCCCACACTATAGTTTTACCTAATAAGAAATATATCATTGAGTTATTTATAGTTATTGGAACTTGTCTCTAGCCTAAAAGGAAATTGCTCTAAATTATGTTCTTGGGAAATTTCTTTACACCACATTTTGTGTTCTTTACTAGAAAATTGAAAAACAAAGAAGAGAAATAATATATTTTACTCAAATTTACTGTAAAAAAGATATATTATAACATAGTAGACAATTAAGCAACCATAATATCACCACTCTATTATACCTTCTTTACTAGAAGTAATGGTCACTTTCCTCTTTGATCGACAACCCCCAATTCAATAAAGATTTTATTACAAATAAATTTACATGACATCTCAATTGCATTCCTTATACATCTTCATATAGTACTTTCTACCTCCTTAAAACATTCTAGAGAAGGAGCTTTCTACTGGGTAGAACCTTCTAGTATGCCTTCTGATATTTATTCCTTTCACACTACTACATATGTATTGTTGAATACGTATTTCCTCCATACATAGAAATACATAGTAACATATCTATAAATTTACAATGATAGGGAGGTTGGGACCCTAAAAACTTGTCCATTAATTTCAATGATATAAAACTTGTATAGCATAGATACTTATACTTAATGGGAGGTATGATAAGAAGGGGAACCCACCATATATAATTAGTATCCTCACATCCATTTTTTTTGCCTTAGGGTATGCTAAGTGATCAAATTCTATGAATTATAAGCTGCTCACCACAACATAAGCTCTTCCAATCAAGCTAGAGAGATTTATTTTTTGAGATATAGACTAATTACTTATTTTAAGAATTATGAGTGACAAGTATCCAATCACTATTATTTTCCCAATTACCTTATATTTAATTGTGGACAATCCTTAGAATAGAGCCAATTCATTTGCTTGATTGTTGGCAGATTCCCTTGACCCCTAGGTGAAACTTAATGAAACTTTTCCTTTGTGGTTGATGATGAGATCCCCATACCTTCTAGGTTATTCTTTGATATTTTACATACTTACAAATATTATAATAAAGATTCTACAATAACATTTGGGTCATCGTTATACTCAACCAAATTATTGCACCAATTATTGTGATCTTCTATTCTATTTCATCCATATAATGATCTAAAAAAACTAAATAGACATTGGCCTTTTAATTTTGAATGAGATATTGTTTATTAATACTCTTAGTTCATCTACCAAGTTCTCCATAAATCATTCTAATAAGAGAACTTATATTTCAAGGTTTCCTTTTTAAATATATATAAACTACCCAAATATTCACCTTAAGTTACTAAATATAATAAAATATAATAAAATTAAAGTGTTTTGAATTTAATACAATTTATATCTTGATGGTGAAGCATTATACAAAATAAGATTCACACGACTTGTCACTTTTATGATCGAACATGTTCTATTCGTAGATGTCTTGACCTAATAGTATATATCCATTTCTTGTTTTCATAATTTGATCAAGGAGGGGAATGCTATCCAATCCTTGTAATTTTTTTTTTAATGATATAGTATGACACGTCAATAGGAAGCAAATAACTTTAGAGTATAGAATTAATTTCTTATTATTTTCAAATACTCCTTATTTTTTAAAATATTTCTCATTGAGAATATATAAATTTATAATATAAAACATTTATATTTAATCTTCATATCAAATAGAATGTTTATTTAGTCATGTCATTGAAAGGAAATATAATAAGGAGAATAGTTGCGATGCAACATAATCTTCCTTGCCTCTACCACCAATTAATTGATTCCCCACACAAATTTTTTGGCATGGTAAAATATCTTCACACAAGTATGCTTCCTCCCCATAACCGCCTCCGAAACATACACTTTCTCTGCACAAGTTGCCTTGGAACAAATTCTCTACCCAACTTGTCTCTAATTAAAATTACATGAAGTGTATGTTACCAATTAAAATAATGATAAAATGAGTAAGTGAGTGAACATTGATATATTATGGGAGATCATATTTTGATTTAATAATAATAATTCTTTTATATATAATAATAATAATATATCAATTAACATAATGATAAAGTGATTAAGCGAGTGAGCATTGCCGTATTATGGGAGACTACATTTGGATTTAATGATAATAATTCTTTTATATAATAATAATAGTAATTTTTCAAATAAAATATAGCTATTTGATATCCTTGATGGGGAAAAATGTTGCAAAGGGAATATTTGGAAAGACCCTTTCATACAAGGGTAATAGCTGCATGTGTGGGAGTGTGAATCTTTGTACAATGAACTTAGCTGACTTTGACAAGTATCTAATTATTATTAGTTTCCTAATTCCATTATATTTAATTATGGACAATCCTTGAAATAGAGCCAATTCTCTTGCTTGGTAGTTGGTAAATTCCCTTAACCATAGGTGAAACTTAATGTAATTTTTCCTTTGTGGTTGATGATGAGCCCCATACCTTCCAAGTCATTCTTTCATATATTACATGTTTACAAATATTATAATAAAGATTCTACACTAATATTTCAGTCATTGTTATACTCAACCAAATTATTTCACCATTTATCTTCTCTATTGTGATCTTCAATTCTATTTAATCCATGTAATGCTCTAAAAAAAGTTAAATAGACACTAACCTTTTCAATTTGAATGAGATATTATTTATTAATACTTTTAGTTGCGCATGCCCATGAACCATTCTTATACAGTTCATCTACCAAGTTCTCCATAAATCATCCTAATAAGAGTTCACCTATCTTTGAAGGTTTCCAGTTTAAGTATATCAAAACTATCCAAATATTCACGAATATTCCTTGAATTCAAATTAATAAAATCATTGTCTCTATGAATTTATTGCAATAATCAATCATGGTATATAACAACACCATAAAATCCCCACAACAAATATTGTGTCGTCTCTTTAAGATGTGAGGAGAAAAATTATTATTAACACTTAAAACCCTTCTATATCAATTTCAATCTCTCTTTCTTGTCCCTCCTTCCAAAAGGAGTATAAAATATTATATATTGTAAAATTATACTCTAAATTATATAAAATTGTTATGATTTTAGCATTATATATGGATTCATAGACCCCTTTAAGGGGGTCAATGAATCCATCTACCTAAATTTTAGCATTGCAAACATATTTAGAGACCCCCTTAAAGGGGGTCTCTAAATGTTAACACTATAGATGGATTCAAATACCCCTTTATCTCTCAATTTTAACACTACAAATGGATTTAGAGAACCCTTTAAAGGGGTCTAGGGGTCTCTGAATGCATCTACAGTAGTGTTAAAATTTAGTGAAATGTAACACTTCATTATCAAAATTGCAATTTTCTATTTCCCGAGTGAGACAATTAGAAATGACAAGCATAAATGACTAATTCATATCCTTGTTGCACTTCTTAGTTGTTCATATTTTTATTCTTGGACTATAGTAGTAGTTTATGTTAATAATTTTTAATTTTTTCACTTATTATCTAGTCATATATTTTAATGGTAGATTAAATTAGTCATCTAAGTTAGTTGCTTTTAGTTTGATCACTTATTATCTAGTCGTATGTTTTATCCCTAGACTAAATTAGTCGTTTATAGTTAGGTCACTTAAAATTGCTCAAATTTAGTAGTATTTCAGTTGAAATAACTGTGGTGGCTAACTTTTTTAGTCGTGTATCAAGTAATCTCACATTTTGTACTTGTGTTTAAAGCTATTAAAAATAATAAAACTAAAGTGTTTTAAATTTAATACAATTTATGCCGTCATGGTGAAGCATTATACAAGATAAAGTTCACACTTGCCACATTTATGATTCATAATGTTTTGTTGCAATCATGATATTCAATTCACACTTGCTTGACTGAATAGTATATAGGTATAATGTGACACATCAACATGAAGGAAATGAAATTTAGAGTAATGAATTAATTCCTTATTATTTTTAAATATTTCCTATTGAGAATATATAAATTTATAATATCAAACATTTATATTCTATCTCTTTATCAAATATAATATTCACTTTAGTCATATTTTTGAAAGGAAATAGAACAAGCATAATAGCCGTGATGCAACATAGTCCTTGCCTTTACCACCAATTAATCGATTCTACCACACAAAGCTTTCCACCCAATGAAAGCTCTCCACACAAGAGTGCTTCCTCCCATATCCACTTGCACAACATACGCTTTTTGCACACAAGTTTCCTCTGCACAACTTCTCTGCATAACTTGTCTCCAATAAAAATAATGAGAAGTGTAAGTTTAGAATTAAGATAATGATAAAGTGACTAAGTGTGTGAGAGTTGGCATATTTTGGGAGACTGTATTTTGATTTAATGATAATAATTATTTTAATATATAATAATAATAATAATAATAATAATAAAATAATCCTTCAAATTAAATATAAGTTATTTATCACCCTCAATGAGCGAAAATGTTTTCAAGGGAATATTTGTCAAAACCCTTTCATATAATAGCTACATGCATGAGAGTATGAATCTATGCACAATGAGCTTAGCTCATTGTATGAAGCTCCACACTCCCCGCTCAAGGAAAAATAAATAATTTCTTCTATGTCTACATATTAAACACAAAAATATTGTCTTAATTTTGTGAGTGTAGACTTATAAATATTCTTCACGTCTCACTCAATATGCAAAAAGTGTCTTGCGAGTGATTTAAATGAAATTGTACCCACATTTAGGATTCTATAATAGGCCATCTAAAAGTTTTGGAGTATCCATCAATGAAGCAAAAAATGATATATGGAGGAACGAAAATGGCATCAAGTGCAATGGCAGTTGTATTTATTGTAAGTTTATGGTGCTACATCAAAATATCATTTGCATCATTTCCTCCAAATAACTTGTCATTTCATAATGGGTGCCAAACTATTGGTATAATTTCCACCAAATTCCTTTAGAGCAGTACTCTACAGGCACTATCTATCCTTTTCACTGATCAAAAGCTTTATTGGAAAAACACAGTGCCATGAAAGTCGAGGAAGACTAGGTTATCTAAGCTCTTATTGTAAAGATTTCAGGGTTAGGAGAAACAACACTCTTATGTGTGTGGGGATGGAGCAACTACATTACTTTGTTCTTAGTTGAAAAACATTTAAGGCTTAAAGGTCACAATTTTTCCCTCCACAAGTTAAATGGAATAATTTTGACAGCTTTTCTAGAGGCGACTATGAATACATAGAAATTTTATTATCAAATCGAAATTCCAGTAATGGTCTTATAATTGAAACTGATTTTCAAGCACAATTCAAAGTAACAAGGCCCATACCTCAATATGAAGAATTTTTGGGTTTAATTCTAATAATATTTGTGGAAAAACCAAAAAAATTGGAGCAGATGTTGCATTTTATGTGTTAGAGGTTGCAACAACTTCATTAAAGAAATGTTTTATGCATATTTCATTATGGAGAACCCTCAAATACATGCATGTTAGAAGGTTTTTTCCTTATACGAGATTTACAGGCTTTGATGATACATCGATGCTGATTCCAAATGCTCCTAAGATGAATATAACATAGGAACTTGTATCGTGAAGTTGCATGTTGTATTTTCATCAGGTTCAATCCCCAATTATTGGGCTAGAAGAATTTTTGTTTACATAGCTTGCAATATTCATTAGTTTGTTGCTAGCAACATTCATCGATGAATAGATGTGTGGAGGTTACTTCTAGAATGAGATTTTAATTCACGTGGATTTGTTGTTGTCACTCCATAAGGTTTTTTAATACAAGGATAGCATGTAACGAATTCTACAAACATTTAAGAAAAAATCATCGACCAATCAAAATAGAACACAGAGTGTAATTTCTAGAACCAACATAGATTACTGACATGTTGAAGAAATGTTTAAAATATGATGTTGAGGTGAAGTGTGTCAACAGTGTGTAAGTATAATGCGACTAATTTAAAAATACATTAAAAAAAATTCTCCCTAGAGCCGATAGAGGTCGTTGAATTTCAACCTTATTTGTTGAATTATGAGAGTAATATCCTAGGCTATAAATGTGTCGAAGTTGTGCGGAAGTACGATTTCGTGTGGAGAATAATATCGTTCTGTGGGTGAAATGAGTTTTTTTTGGAGCTGGAAATTGAAGAAGCTCCACCACTTATCCAACGAAGTGTTTTTCCTGAGCCTGCCTGCTTATTGGTTGAATTCTAGGACCTACAAAGCTATCACTAAACTTTCTACTATGCACTACCTATGATTTGTATTTGACTTTCATTAATCAAAGAAAAATAAGTTGTTGAAAGAAGATAAATAAAAAAAATTGCCACCAACTATAAAAGTCGGATGAAATAAACAACACGATTTTGAGGCAAGCATTGTAGGGGTGTGATCATTGATGTTGTTAGCAGTCAATGTTAGTGAGGTGGAAACACTAACATTAGTGAGGTGGAAACCCGATAGATGAATATAATTTAATAAATTTGTATTTTGAAAATATGATATTAAAAGTTTCTTTTCTTGGAATCAAATCCTGAAAATAATTTAAATTTCATTCAAAGTGTCAGATGACACTTAATGTGCTTTGATTTTGACTAATAATCCAAATCATCCTATAAGCAATATTATTTTAGAAATATTATAAAAAAAATTCAATTCGATAAAGTTTTATGCCACTTATTGAAATTATGTACAACAATGTGCTCTATGGCATGGTGACTCATTAGCATGAAAAAACATATTTTAAACAATGATCCAAAGATTAAAAAAAAAAAATCATATTTACTTTAATGTATAGGTAGACTATAGTAACTTTATTTTTTTATAGGTTTGGTAGATCTATAGTTATACTTATAACTAGGAAAAACTTAATGAATGTTCATGATTTAAGCATCCTATGATTGTTCTCAATAGAAGCAATACAATATATTATACTATCAATATTCAAATGATAGCATTGCTCCCTATTTTCGTATTGGTCATATTGTTCTAATTTACATGATAATCATATATGATTAATATTAGGATGGATGTTTATAATAGGATGAAATACGAGAGATACTCTTCAATGGAGGTTCCATAAACTCCCAACATCTCAATCAACAATGTTACATGAATAATACAATTGTCAATGCAATAGAGGGAAATAACCGCACCAAATCAATGGAAATGTGTAAGTGTGTAGTGTGGAGGAAGTACGGAGGGTCCTATAGCAACCCACAGTTACAATATACAACTAATATATCAATTATCTGTTTAATAATCATCATACAAAGCATTCAACTAATTAGCAAGGAATTTTTGAAAAGAACGAGCAAATATGACTTACCAATAGCGATGATATTCCTTACTTATGATTTCAAAGTTGAATGCTATTTGAATCCCATTAACGACAAAAAAATTTTGGGGATGAATCTCCACCCAACTGTAGACTCAGCTGCACATAATCCTTCTATAGCTGACCACCATGAGCCCTTAATCAATGAACTACAACCAGGGAATCCTTTGCATCACAACAATTTCTTCCAAAGAATGAATGAGTGAATCTCATCATCCTCATCGTCCATTAAATAGACTGAAAAATGGAAATGAATCCAGATTCACACATTCCATGTGTCAACATCCCAATTTTTATTTCATTATTTTAAGTTTTACTTGATTTAATACGTCTCTCAATTTAACTCTTCCTTATTTTATTCCGTTCTACTTGTTGTTAACTTTACTTATTCTTACTATTTTTATAGTTTACTTATATATATGTTTATTTAGAACTCCATTTTATTATTTACTATTTTATTTATTATTATTAGAGGGCGTTACATACTCCCCTTCTATAAGAAACTTCATCCCGAAGTGAAGTTGAATCATTTAACATTTTATTCTATTTAGTTATTTATTACTTCATGTTTTCCCTATACCCTGAGCTAAACTAGTATAACTAGTAGGCATCAAAAGGTTTCACAACACCAAGGAAAATCCAAGGAATCTCTGTCCTTTTTCCCAATTTTTGGAACCAGGCGTAGGCCTCATCGGTATATACCATAGACTATGCTAGCCCCAAGGCTCATGCCAAGGCTTAGACCTCATCTCCCCTAAGGAAGACATCTGGTCCTAATACTCAATGACTCTGGGCATCTCGCAGACTGGCCCACTCCCTCTGATATGTTTTTGTATGATTAGTTTTGTTGTGCGAATAATAATTACAGATTTATAAGCATGTGCTTTCTTCTTGCTTTTTGTGCTAATGTTTCATTAGTTATTGGTTCTTACAAATAGGTAAATTTTCTTAAGTTAAACAAGATATGCATGAGAAAAATTGCTTCAAAAGCTAATAATGAGCAACAAACATGTACATTTTAGCAAACCATCGAAGAGACACATTAACACAGTGTTTTGATGAAGGATTTCACCCTCCTAGGCTACATCTCCTTGGTCCAACTTCCATGGCTTGGGCCTCTATATTAGCTCAATGTGAAAAAAATGATACTTAAAAATCTCTATGGCTCCTAATACCTACACCAATGTGTTCAGAATGTCCAAATTAACCAAGAACACTAATTTATGAGCTAAATTTGTTTGCAAATTTCTCAAAATATGTTGCATTCATTTTTTCCCTAGGAAACCCCGCTAAATCTGGAGAGACACTAGTTAAGTCTGCCAAAAGTGGCAGTTTTGCTAAATTTGGCACACTACCAAATCTGCCACCAACTTAATTTGGAATTAAAGTGAGTTTAATTAAGTCGAAACATAATTAGTTTAAGCTAAGCATGATTAGCGCTAAGTGCTTATCCTATCTGCTGGCTCTTGGTCACGTGTTTGTGGTCACATGGGGTGGGGGTTAGCCGGCAGGGGAGGTCATGGGTTCAAATTCGCCTCTGCCCATCCCATATATGTAAAACGTTTACATATAATATGTCATTTGAAATATTCAGACCTTTGACCATAATTCATATTTAATATGTGCCATTACATAGTTTAAATATATGCGGATTTAAGATTAATTTAAATTGAAATATATATATATATATATATATATATATATATATAATTAAATATAAATAATTTCAAATTTCAGCTTAAGACCACTTAAGCAAATTCAACTTGACATAACCAAACTGGTGAATCTAGTGGTGACACTTGTCATAGCCCCATGAAAACTAAAGAAGATTTCCCTTGCTGACTAGATTGATAACTGGACTGCCATGTCATTATTTCGTCCTATTCTGCATTTTTTTTAGTTGTTTAGGAAAACAAACAACATGCCTTTTCTCATTCATTCGGGCTCTATTTTTGGTGAAACTAATTGCATTGCAATTGTCCTTACGAGACGGACACAATCGTACAATTTTGAAGCCAATGTGAAAAATTTTATTTTTGAGCTAAATACTGAGCACCTGATCATTCCTCTCCACTAGAATCCTTTAAAACCCCAAAAGATACTATCAACTATTCAACAAGTGAGGGTACATCTCCCTCACCTTCTTGGTCCGGAACCATTTGGCTTGAGAATGCTTCTGTCCCTTAAGTCCCACACTAATGTATTTGACATACCCTCTCTTTGAAGTTCTGGTTCTTTTGTCAAGTATGTGATCTTCTTGAATCTCATCTAGGTATTTTGGAGAGAAATCATGTATTGATGGAAACTGAACATGCTCTCCTTGATCATCAATCAAAGGAGGCTCAAACAGTCTCAAATTCTCAACATTAACAATAGAGTATATTTGCATATAAGGAGGCAAATCAAGCTTGAATGCATTATTACTTATCTTTTCCAAAATTTTAAAAGGACCATAATGGACTGGTTTGAGCTTTTTACCTTCCCCTTGAAGTCTCTCTTTGCTAATATATAACCAAACTTCATCGCCAACTTGAAATTTGTGATCAATCCGGTGCTTGTCATGCCTTGCCTTGTAGTTGCTTTGAATTTTCTCAAGTTGTTCTTGCACTGTATGATGTATCAACTTAATTTTCTATATGAACTTCCTTGCCTTATCGATGTTAGTGTGACCTTCGATAGCAACATATTTCTCAAAGATGAAGTCCAATGGTGATATTGGCAAGTATCCATAACGTACCTCAAATGACGATGTATTTGTGGAAGAATGCTTTGCCCTGTTCTATGCATATTGTACGTAATGCAATTGTTCATCCCACAATTTGGGATGTTTGCTACAATATCCTCTAAGAAGATGAATAATTGTTCTATTGACCAGCTCGGTTTGTCCATCTATTTGTGGATGAAAGGTTGTACTCTTCTTCAACTTTGTGTCCATCATGTCCCATAAATTTGACCAAAATTTCCCAACAAATAGAGAATCTCAATCACTTACAATAGAAGTCGGAAGACCAAAATGAACCCAAATGTTTTGAAAGAAAATATGAGTTGTTTGTTCAGCTGTAATTTGACTTTTACATGGTGTTAGTATGCACATCTTGCTGAACCTGTCTACAACTACATAAAAGTAATCATGACCTTTCCTTGACAATGGAAGACCTCGTACAAAATCCATTGAGATACTCTCCCTTGGACGTGAAGGTACCCGAAGTGGAGTGTATAAACCAAGTTTCCTATTACTAGGCTTACTTCTAGCATGTAAAGTACATCCTCTTATGAAACGAGACACATTATCCAACATGTGTGGCCAATAACAATAACTTTGGAGATTTTCTGTTGCCTTGCCTACACCAAATTGTCCAACAATCAATGAAGTGTGTGCCTCTTGTATGATATTGTTTCTTTCTCCCTATGTAATACACAAATTTCCCAAGTGATCCAACAAACTATTATGTACATGATAATCCAACTCTTCTATTTGGTTTCCTTGACTCAAGCTTGCATATACTTCTTGAAAGTCACTATAATTTTCATATTGTTCTATGTAACTTTCATGCAAAACAAAATTATGCTTGAGTATAACAGATGAATTTACAATAGGCCTTGAAAGCATATTAACTACCTTATTGTAGATTCCTTTTTTATTCCTGATAGCCAAATGAAATTGTTGTAGAAGCCCCATCCATCTGAAATGGCTTGATTGTTGAAACTTTGACTATGACTGTATATAATGCAATGGTTGATTGTTGGTATGTATGGTGGTCTCCTTCCCCATAAAATAGTGCTTCCATTTCTTAACACTTTGTACCAATGCATAAAGTTCTTTGTCATATGTGGGATAGTTAGTTACAGGTCCATTAAAATTTTTAGAATGAAATGAAATGGGCTTAACATGCTACAATAGAACTACTCGCATGGCATAATCACTTGCATCTATTCGACTCTTGAATGGTTGTCTAAGATCTGGAAGTACTAATATTGATGTTGAACTTATATTTTTCTTCATAGAATCAAATTCTTTCTACTGTACATCTCCCCAATGGAATACTTTATTGGCGCTTGTCAATGCATGTAATGGAGCTGTAATGGAAGAAAAATAAGCAATAATCTTTCTCCAATATTGTGCTGCCCCCAAAAATCTTCTTACCTCTGTAAGTATATTGGGCTTGAGCCAATTCAGAATGACCTCAGTCTTAGAGGGGTCTAAATTCAGTTCACATCCTCCAACAATGTGTCCCAAATACACCAAAGAAGTCTTACCAAATTCACACTTCAACATCTATAAAAACAACTGTTCTTTTCTCAAGACATCAAGTACTTTGTTTACATGCATGACATGTTCATCTCTTGACTTGTTGAAGATGAGGATATCATCTATGTAGACTAGGAAAAAATCATCTAGAATGGTCTCAATACATCATTGATTACTCTCATGAAATTAGTTGGAGCATTTGTAAGATCGAAAGGCATAACAAGCCACTCAAACAATCCTTGTTTAGTTTTAAATGCAGTTTTCCAAATGTCTTCTTCAGCTATCCTAACTTGATGATAACCACTTCATAAATATAACTTAGTGAAATAATTTGCATACCTCAACTGATCAAGAAAATGATCAATTCTTGGGAGTGGATAATGATTCCTTACCATGATTTTATTCAGTGCATGGAAATCCACAAACATGCGCCAAGTGCCATCCTTCTTTGGTACCAAGACAATGGGCGAACCACATGGTGAAGTAGATGGGTGTATGATACATTTTATCAACAATTCCTTGATTTTATTTTTGATTTCCAAACTCTCCATAATAGACATGAGGTCCATGCTAATGCCCAAAAGTGGAACATCCTGTTGCAACTAAATCTCATGTTGAATTCCCCTCTTAGGAGGTAACCCCATTGGTTCCTGAAACATCTCGCCATGTTTTCTTACCACATCAAACAAATCAGATTTCAATTTATCATCACAACCTTCAAAAGATTCATAATCAATATCATTCTTTTTCTTGCTCATGACAAGCACAGATTTTTTACTTAAATTTGCTAGTTTCTTCTTTTACCCTGCATTAACCAAAGCAATGTTCAACTTTTTTCCATGGGCTCTCACTATGTACTCCACCCCATTCTTGAGCAATATGTATTTATTGTCATGGAAATAAAATACTTCTTTTCTATCATCCAAATAAGGAATACCCAAAATGATTCTTGAGATGTCAAGTGGAACTACATCTAAGTTAACTTCATCAATGATCTTTTTAGTAGTGACGAACTTGAATAAACACTTCCTTGTAACCTGTAATTTTGCATTGTTTACTATCCAACTCAATGGATATGGCTTGTCATGAGGTACAGTATCAAGGTTTAGTTTTTTAACCAAGTCTTCTCAAATCAAGTTTGATTGTGACCCACTATCAAATAATATATGTATCTTTGTATGCTTTGAAATCACTCTAACATGAAACAAATATATTCTTGACTCTTCCTTTGGAGTGTTGTTTTGACTATGGGATGAACTAGTGCTTGCAACAATTTATTTTCCTTTTGTAAACATGGCTGAAATCTTGGTCTCATCGCCAGATTCTGAACCAAGGTCATGTTGTGTGGTAGCTGTCGTCATTTTTTTCCCCTTATTGTTTTGTTTCTTAGGCCTTAATTCTGGATGTAGTTTCCAACAATGGTCTTCATCATGCCCCTCTTTGGAATAGTTTTTTCATGTGATTTTCTCCCATTCTTTCTTCGCACTTGCATTCTTCCTTCCCTTCCATTTTCCACCCTTTTCTTCCTCCTTACCTTTGAACGACTTCCTTTTACTACCCTATTCCTGAATGTTATTTCCCCTAGATTCAAGGTGCATGCCTTGCACATGTACCTCATCTAAATTGTTTGGATTAAACATAAGGATAATATGTTTCAAATAGGAATGGAAGCCCACAATATATTTCAACAATGTGTATTTGGAATTCAAATTCACTCCTAATAACAAATCCCTTTTCCTAAACTCCTGTGTATAATCTTGGACCCTTTGGCCTTTATGCTGCCTAAAATCTTGCCAACTCATAATGGTTTTTTGCATATAGGCTAAAGGATAAAATTGTCTTTTAATTGTAGAAACAAATTCAAAATTGATGGATATATTACCATGGATTCTCATTTCCTCTTAAGTCTTTACTTCCCACCAAAATAGTGTAGCTCCTTCTAGCCTTAGTGAAGCCAACTAGATCTTTACATCTTGAAGGTTCTGAATTTTGCAGTGTACCTCCAACTGTCGAATCCAATTGTCCAACTTTTCTTCACTCACCTCTCCATTTAACATGGGAAGTTTGAATTTTCTGTCCAATTTTAGTAATGGAGTTTTTCCTTTTGGGGTTTTGGAATGAGTATGTGTGGTTTGAGTGGTGGTAGCGGAAGATGATGTTGTGTGAGATGATGGACATGATGAGGAAGATGACAAGGGTGGTGGATATGGAGGTGGTTTTCAACCATTCCCTTTGGAATCCTTCTTCTCACCTTTCTTTTCCTCTAAGATTCCTTCTCCATGTGGAGGTTTAGAACACTCTCCAATAATTTTGGTGTTCCTTTCTTCATAGAGGACATTAACCAGCTCAGTAAAAGTATAGAAAGATTTCTTGAATTCTTTCTCTTCTGAAGAGGGACCTTAAGGATTTCTTTCTCCAGACATAATGGCTATGGATTCAAGATTAGAAATTTGTACTGCTTGTATGTTAAGTTATGGTATGTTCTATGCTTATAACAATTTACTTGTTTTTCTTATTATATTCCATAGATTAGCAATCACATGTACATAAAGTAAAGTGCAGATAGAACATTAAACAATCGAAGAAAAACAAGCCAAGACAAGAGACACAAGATGTGGCGGCTAGCCAGGGACAAATGCCACAATGTTTGGGGAAACACTTTGATCAAATCTTCTTTTATCTTCAATAATTCAGCAAAGATAAATAGTACAATAAATCTAATTTATATCAGCAGTAGAAAACCCTAGATCAACAACATCACCATTAGCGGCTTCATCGTCAAACTAGGGCAGACGATTTCTCACAAACCAACCATTGGATCAGCTTGATTCCACCACTAAAAGTTGTGTCTTCCAGAGGAGGTTCAGATGAACCTATAATGTAGTTCATATGAGGAGATATTTTGTTCCACACAAGTCAAACTTCACTTCTGCAGTTGCAGCTTCAGTTTCAATAGCTTCCTTCAAACTAGGGCAGTCGATATCTTGCAAATTGTCTGTCGGATTGACTTGATTCCACCACCAAAAGTTGTGGATTTTAGAGGAGTTTCAGATGAACCTATAGCGTAGTTTAGATGAGGAGATCTTCTAGTCCACACAGGTCAAAATTTACTTCTGTAGTTGTAGCTTCAGTTTCAACAGCTTTTGGCTTGACATGTGAGAGAGAGAGACCCTTTTCTGCGCAGTAGAGAGAGAGAGATGTGATGAGATGAGTGAGTGCAAATGAAGAAAATACCTCTTGTATTTATACACAAATGATGATGTTTGAATATATGTGACTGTTGGGTTTCTTAGCCTACATGAGTTGTAGGTCGGCTTGATAATAATTCCATTATTAATAAAAATAAATTCATTTCTCCATGAATACTTATTGGAATCGGATGATCTTCATATCAATATTACACCTCTCGATGAAAGGAATATAATAAAAATATTATCGGCCTTGAATAAGATGAACCACATGAAGTTTGGCCTTATTTTCCAATTTTAACACTCCCTCTCAACTAGGGAGAACTTCATCTGCAATCTGTCTATCAGCAGTTACTATTCATCCATCAAATGCACTGCCTTGTATAGCCTGACCCTTGCCCTACTCTGCTCTATTATGCCTATTCTGCTTTGTCTTGTTTCACCTTGTACTGATTTGTATTGTTCTACTCTGTTCTGCTCTTCTCTGCTCTTGCATTGTTCTCTTATGCTCTACTTTTGTCTGAGTTATGAAGAAGAAGAAATGATCAAGGATGTATCATACTGACTCAAAGTTAGTCTCAGAGTATGTACCACTGGTCCCAGACTAGTCTCAACTAACCCAAAGTCAATGTCATAGTGAGTACAACTCCTACCATTGGTCCTAGATCAGTAACATCCTCCACTGACTCAAAGTCAGTCTCAGAGTGCGTACCACTGGTCCCAGACCAATAACAACTGACCCAAAGTCAATGTCATTGAATCTGCCACTCCTAACACTGGTCCTAGACTAGTATCATTGATCCCAGATCAATGGAGGTCGTCCTAGCGTAGGGAGTATGGTAGATACAACGACACATCCATTTGTACTACTATGGTCCCTAACTTCATTTCCCTGCTCATTAATCAGATGAGAGGTACATCCCATGAGTCCTAGACTGCATGGGTAGGATGCCTCGATAGGAGAACTAATCAATCTTATCCTCACAGGAGAACACATCAATACTGCTACAATCGCCATGGAGAACACATCAATATAGGCCTCACAGGAGAACACATCAATCCTACTACAATCACCATCGAGAACACATCAATCCAGGCCTCACAGGAGAACACATCAATCTTGCTACAATCACCATGGAGAACTCATAAATCCAGGCCTAACAGGAGAACACATCAATCTTGCAACAATTGCCATGCTAGTAGCAATATATTTTGCTTCGTTTGTGCTCAAAGCCACCGACTTCTTCTTCCTGCTCATCCAGGATATCGAAGCAGATCCCAAGGTGAAACAACACCTAGAAGTGCTCTTACGGTCCACCACACTGCCTGCCCAATCAACATCAGTATATCCAAGTAGTCTCACATCTTCGGCAATGTATCTTAACCCATTAGTAATTGTACCACGATGATATCTTAGAAGATTCTTGGCATCAATCTAGTGAGGCTCAACTAAATATGAGCTCACAATGCTAACTGCAAAACATATGTTCGAACGGAGGTTCACCAAGAACATCAATGCAAATGAGTTTATGAAACTCAAAGGCATTTCCCAAATGTGGTCCAACATTACTACCATATAACTTCTAAAAGTTAAGATCCTCGAGGTAGTCACAGACTTGCAGTCCATCATACCAAATCTTTCCAATATCTTTACCACATATTTTCCTTGAGATAGGAAAATTTCCCTTGGCTTCTACCACACTTCAAGTCCTTGGTCCTTCATTTCAAATTTAGAAGCCAACTCCTCTTACATTTGTGAATGAGAGGGTCTACACCTGTTAGAAAGAGGTCATCCACATATAGCACCAGTATGAGAGGCTTGTCATCTTCAACCTTAAAGTAAAGGTTAGGATCAGCTTCACTCCTAGTGAATCCCAGCTTCATTGAGTAGCTATCGATCCTCTCATACCATGCTCGGCGTGCTTGCTTCAACCCATAGAGAACCTTCTTCAACCTGCATACATGAGATTTTCGATCATAAATCTCAAATCCTTTGGGTTGCTCCATGTAGAACTCTTCTTTGATCGAACATTGAAAGAATGGGGTCTTGACATCCATATAATGTAGGTTCCATCCTTGTGAAGTTGCAAGGGCTATGATGCAGCGGATGGTCATATATCTAGCAACAGGTGCAAATATCACATCATAGTCTATACCTTCCTTATGGGAAAAACCACGAGCAACAAAATGAGCCTTATACTTTTTTGTACTTTCATCTGCTGCGTGCTTTACCTTGTTAAGCCATTTAGAAGTGACAATTGTCTTGTCTTGGGGTCTAGGAACTACTTCCCAGACATCATTCTCCATAATAGACTTATATTGTTTGGTCATAGCATCGTTCCATACTTCATGCTTGATGGCATCTGAGAATGATGGAGCCTCATTTTGTATGATCATGCTCATGATGGTTAGGTATCCCTGATACATGTTAGGTTTCTTACTTTCAAGGAAGGTTCCTCGAGTGCAGCATGTCCTTTAGCATCATTGAGTATCCCCCTAAGCCATGATGGCCTCTTCTTAGAAGAGGGAGGCTTAGGTGGATAAATAAGATGCATGGGTTCCTCCACATTAGACATCATCTATCCATAGAGACAACTTCGACAATCGTACAATTATTCCTTTCCACCACACCATTTTGCTCAGGAGTATGTGGCGTAGTAGTCTCCCTCTTAATGCCATCCTCAGATATGCCTGAGTCAACCAACTGTAACATATCAAAAGTCGTGCTTTGGCTTGAGGGGAATGGTCCCTTTTTGAGCTTTCCTTCGGCACATTCTGGACATACACCTTCTTTCTCTACTCAGAATTCGAGCATCCTTGTCGCCATTTGTCTTACACCACGTAGATCTTTATAATGAAGGTGGGCAAACCTCTGATGCCAAAGTTCGGACTTAAGATATGTTTCATAAGATATGACACCTAGAAGACTTCCATCAACCTGATATAATGAATCAACATGAAACCCAAGATTAAAGGCATCTTTAACATTATTTTTCCATATACGTACCTTGCCATCACTGGAGGTAACCTTGTAGCCATTTTCTTCCATTTCCGAGATGGACACCAGGTTCTTTTTGAGGTCAGGTGCATTTAATACATCCTCGAATTTCTAGCTTTCTTGAATGGTTGTCCTCTTCCTTGATTCCCAACTCTCCTCTTACCTAGCTATTGAATTTGTCATTCCTTTGATTTCCATCAGAGGGATTCTGATCATTGTCCCGGTGTGAGTCTTTTCTATCAGGGCACTCCCTTTCATAGTGTCCTACTTTATCGCAAATGTAACTGGTGGGCTCCAGTATTGCAGCAATAATGCTACAACTCCTTGGACTCCCTTCTTTAATTTTATCAACCCGGTAGTTTGTAACAAACTTGGAAGCAATGGTGCTATATGCACCAGTATTAGCTCTTGTCGCGGCTATCACTTGATCAGCTCGCACAAGTCTGTTAGGAGCTTAAGCCAACTTCTATGAGCTCTTTAGAAGAAGCTTTTAACTGTGATGGATGAAAGCTAGCTCAAAGGAGACTAATCAAATTGCAGAAAGAAACTAAAAGCTTAAAGGAAATGCAAACCCTAGCAAACCCTAATTTTACCAACTAGCCCTACTGATGCAAGAACGAGGATGAAAACTACTGAAAGAGATGCCATTGACTTCTAGGAAGGTAAAATTCATGTGACTAAGCTACTTCTACAGTAAAATCTCAAAAAAAAACATCTTTTTGTATTTTTGAGTAAGTTGTCAGAATTATTATGCATGTGCTTTAACTATTTTGACTGTCCAGAGGTGGATTGGAGAGAGGGAATGCTTACAGGAGGTTGGGAAGGTGAGAAGAGGGCCTAATGAGTCCCTATCACCCTTCTAGAGAGTTTCACAATGATCGGATCTCAAGAAACCTCTTTCGTGAGCTTCTACAGGAAGTCTGCAGGGCTTCTACAGGATGTATTGTAGCTTCTACAGGATGTTTCTACAGGATGTTCCGAAAGGGAATTTTAAAGGGTTGATGGAGGCAGAAAGGTGGTGAAGTGGGTATGGAGGTGAGATAAGTGTGTGAGGAGGTCTAGGACTTGGTGATTGACGATGGAGAGTGGCTAAGGTGATTGGGCTGGTTCTAAGATAGGAGAAGCAATGTTGTGCGCGAATGTAGGAACTAGGGCAAAGTGTGAAAACGTGGCAAATGAGAGGCAGGAATCTAAGTTAGAGGATGAAGTAGGTTGCATGGATGGGGTAAGGATAGATGAGGAGGTATCACAGGTACTCTGCACGTTATTTCCCAAAACTGGTCAAACGAAGACTATGCAAACCAAAGATCTAACTACTTTAACCTAATTTGACCTAGAAACCATAAGCATGATGCACATAAATTTATTGGCAGCAAATCACGTAAATCAACTATGGAAACCAAACAAGAATGGATCTAAGGATGTAATCACAACTGGAACCAACTTTTTCAACTAAGAATCTAACACTATAAATTTCATTAAGAAGCAAGACAATGTTTTATGGTAGCAAGGACACCTTGGTCTCAGCTCATGGTCCCAAGGAGGGAGAGGTGAGATCAGGGGTTGCATTGTAGCCCTTTCTGAAGATCTTTTCTATGACCAACCTATTAAATCAGCTTAAAACATGAGAAAATATTTCTATCAGCAAAAATGAACTAAATAACCAAACCAAATTGTAACCTACTAGTAGAAATTAACTAAAAGCAGCAAAAAACATATAACAGTACACAGAGGAGGTCCTGGCACTTGGGTTGGGCCCAACCCCAAAAGCTACAAGATCCTAAAAAGAAGCTCAGAACTGAAGCAAAATGCAACTGATCTCCATTATTCAGAAAATAACCATGTCACAAAAATGTTTACAGCAAAAGCTCCACAAATGAGCAAAAACAGAGCAACACTAGAGTGCACAATACAAATGTTCAAAAAGTAACCTAAAAAGGCTGGAAGCCTTCCTCCTTATACACTATGTGGTCCCCCAACAACCCTCCTTGACTCAAGGGGCTCGGCTGCTCAAACTACCAGTAAACGGTCACTTTTCACAAAACTGCTCGACTGCGCTTGGGAATCGTTTTTGGTGGCCTGCTGAACTCCAAGCTGAGGGTGGAGAATTTGAGGAAGGGGCCATTTAGTGTAGGAGACACCCTTCCTATGAATCCTCACCCTTGTTCCCACGTGCTTTCCTGTCATCTGGCTCATAAATGCTTGGCCTTGGTCCAAAAGTTGTCCAAAAAACTGCAATAACCACGTGTTAGCCTTCTCGGTAAAGTGACTATCCTCATTCGTTTAATTAGCATAAATATACTCAAAAGCATGCATGAACTATGAAAAATGGTGGATTGATGAAGAACAATCAGGAAAAATGAGCCCAATAAGTTACCCAATTTTGGGGCTCATCATCATCCCCCTGCTAAATGGGTTGCTCATCCTCTGAGCAACTAATCCAGCTCATCATCCTTGATTGCTTTGACCACCTCTCTCACATCCCAGGCTTCCGAGGTGATGTCTTCTTCCTTGTCATGAAATCATGCTTTTCTTTCTACTTCCTCCCACTGCCTGTGTTCCTCTTCTTCTTTGACTCCTTCTAGTAGTCCTAAGAGCAAGGGAGGACTATACTTTAGGCTGATCTAGCTGGCCTGCAGAGTTTACATTAACTGCTTATAGAGGGGTACTCTTGCCAAGGCTTCCCTCATCCTTGTTAGGGTGTGGTATTCTCTTATTCTCAAGCTGTGGGATAGTGTGTTCCACCTTCTTGTGCAAGCATGCATGCGATTACCCCCCAGTAGTCTTTCCATGTCCTCAAAATGGGCAATAGCTTGAGCTTGCCATTAAATGTAGTCTGGTAGAGCCTAAGGGCTATTGGCCAATTGTTGGATGGAATATACCAAAACTGAGGGATCTTCCAGCTCTGCTCTGATCATGGGTGGCTCCCCTAGCTCCCCGTTCATGAGATTTCGAATCCCTGCTGCCCTTTTTTCCTCGTGGTTTAACCAACAGGCCATGGCCATAAGTTGCACATCGCCCACTGCAGCATTTGGGTCCCACAGATTCATGTTATGAAGGGCCATATTGTGTAAATAGAACTCTAATAATTTGGCCTTATCCTCTGTCGAGCTATTGTCACACAAGGCCATGAATTGATGGTAATTTTGAAATGGGATGGTGCCCCTTTGGGCCAAGGTGTTAATCTAGAACTATAACCATTGATCTTTAAGGTATAAGGCATAAGATTTGGCTAGTTGATAACATTGCAAAGCTTCCATTGCCCAGCTGGCCATGCAGGCCAATTGGGCTTCTTTTTCTTGTACCTAGTGTTTTAGAGACTGTATTTCCCCTGCTACCTGTAATTTTTTCTCTTGTAGCTATTTTGTTAGTGCCTCAACCTCAGCCTGTAGCCCGTCCTTTTTCTACTGTTCATCAGGGGTCTCTTTGTCTTCTGGATGCCTTTCCTGTTGCTACTATTCTCCCAAGATGGGGGGCCTATCTTCTCTGTGACTTCCTCGGAGCTGCAGCTGCTGTTTCAGCATCTGGTTTTCTTCCTGAAATTTGGCCCTTTGACTGCTCTCCACATGCCTTTCCATAGCCAATTCCCTTCTTGATTCCTTGAGTTGTTCTTCCAGGTGGCCTATGTTAGCCATTCACTTGGATTTAGCAATATTCATCCAAGTGTGAGTCTGAATTCTTTCTTCTTCTAATGCAAAGAAAAGTTGCATCACCAATTTCTAGGGAATTATCTTCCTAGCCTCTAACAGGTTATATTATGAGCCCAAGCTAGGCTGAGGGCTAGGTTCTAATATTTTCTCTGTCTTTTCTTCTGCCTGTGAGTGTTTGGCCACCTTTTCCTCTAGTTTCTTGGTCTCCCTTAGCTTAGCCAGAGTTTCATGTAGATTTTTAATCGATGCCCATTGACGAGCATGGGGATGGCTTCTTCATCGATGGTCCTGATGAGAACCAAACCATTGTCATTGCATTTCTCCACTGTATATGGTCCTAGCCACCTTGTCTTCAACTTCCCTTTGAAATCCTTGTATCTTGAATCATATAGCAGCGCCCAATCTCCTGGCTGAAATTGCTTTTCATTAAGGTGTCGGTCATGCCATATCTTTCTCTGGACTTGGACCACTTCTAAGTGGAGGAGGGCCTGCATTCTCTGTTCATCCAATCCATTCAGCTATAGTAATCTTTCCTGTTGTGCATGGTTGAGGTCTAGGTCCAACTGAGCTGCCAACCTCAATGTGTTGTACTTGAATTCTATGGACAGCAAAGCCTTCTTCCCGTAGCCCATCTCATAAGGTGTGAAACCTGTTGTAGTTTTCCAAGTGGTGTTGTAGGCCTAGGTGGCCTCAACCAAGTGATCTTCCCAATCCTTTTTGCTGCTGCTCACTAACTTAGTCAAAATCTCTTCCAAAGCTCTGTTAGTGACTTCCACCTACCCATTTTCTTGTGGATGATAAGGGGTGGAAGTCCTATGCTTAATCTTATGATGAGCGAGCAGGTCTTCAATCAGGTTAGAGGTAAACTGACTTCCTTGATCTGTGACTAATTCCCTTGGGTAGCCAAACTTGTAGAAGATATTTTCCCTCAAAAACTCAGCCACATTTTCCTCTGTTGTTGCCTTGATTGCCTTTTTCTTTGCCCACTTTGTCAGGTAGTCCGTGCACACAATGATGTAAGGTTTCTGCTTTGAGGGAGGATTGATAGGACCCAAAAAGTCCATGCCCCACTTCTCAAATGGCTCGAAATTCACTTGAGGTTGGAGGGGCATCTCATCCCTTGGAGTTGGTTTCCCATCCTCTGACATCGGTCACATTGGCTGATGTATCTTCTGACATCTTGATGAAGAGTGGGCCAATAGCAGCTTGCCTGTAAAATTTTGAAGGCAGTCCTTTTTGCTACAAAGTGGCCTCCATAGGGCCCATCGTGACAGGTGAGGAGGATGTCAAAATCTTCCTCCTCCCTAACACAATGCCTCAAGATCTGATCCCGCCCAAGTTTAAACAGGTTGCCTCCAATCTAAGTGAATGGGGTACTTTTCCTCACAATTTTGCTCTTCTCTTTTGAGGATAGCTGCGGAGGGAACTGTGTTGAAATTAAGTAATTTGCTATATCAGAAAACCATGGAGAGAGTACTGAAATAGAAAATAGGTGTTCATTCAGCATTTGATCATCTACCATCCCTTCTTCACCTGCAGGCAAATCTAGTGTAGACAGAAAGTCAGAAACAACATTTTCCTTACCTGGCTTGTCAACAATGGTCAAATCAAATTGCTGCAACAAAAGTAACCATCTAATGATATGAGCATTTACATAAGGTTTATTCATTAAATATCTAATCGCAGCATGATCAGTGTGTACAAATGTTTGATAACCAGTGATGTAGTGTCTAAACTTGTTTAGGGAATGGACTACTACCAAGAACTCTTTCTCGGTTATAGTATAGTTCAACTCTGCCTTGGACGGGGTTTTTCTGACAAAGTAGATGGCATATGGCAGTTTCTCCTCGACTTGTCCCAAGGCTGCCCCTATGGCTTTGTTTGAGGCATCAGTGTGGATGTGGAAAGGTAGGGCCCAATTTGGACCTCTCAAGATTGGGGCAGTTACTAGCTTATCTTTTAACTCATCCAGAGCCTTTTGATAGTTGTCAGTCCATGTAAACTCAACATCTTTCCCCAAAAGGCCAAACAATGGTGAGGATAGCTTACTCAAATATTTAATGAATCTTCTATAGTATCTTGCTAAGCCTAGGAAAACCTGAACATCTCTTACCTTTTGAGGGGGTGGAACCTTTTGGATGATAGTAATTTTGTTGGGATCCACCTATAATCCTTGCTGAGAAATTGTATGACGTAGCACGGTCCCTTTAGTAATTAGGAATTCAAATTTTTCGGGACTGAGGGACAGGTTCATCTCAATACACTTGATTAAAACTTTTCCTAGGTTAGCCAATGCTTCTTGGAAGTTGGACCCATAAGGAGTAAAGTCATCCATATACATTTCTACCAAATCGTGAACCATCTCTGCGAATATGCTCAGTAGTGCTCTCTGGAAAGTGGCAGGAGCATTGCATAGCCCAAAGGGAAGGACCTAGCAGGTGAAGATACCCCATGGACAAGTGAAGGTGGTCTTATCTTGGTCCTCCGAGCTGATTTGGATCTGATTCTACCCACTGAACCCATCTAGGAAAGAGAAGAACTTCTTCCCTACCAGTCCATCTAACACTTGATCTATGAAAGGCAAAGGGAAATGGTCCTTCTTGGTGGCTTTGCTAAGTTCTCGGTAATCTACACAAATTATCCACTTCCCGTTTTTCTTGGGCACAAGCACCAAAGGAGAGACCCACTCACTGTCAGAGATGGGGTAGATGAATCCGGCATCCAACAACTTTTGCAATTCTTCTTTGACAATGTCCTTAAGGGCTAGATTCATTCTTCTTTGAGGCTACCTAACCGGTTTGCAATCCTCTTTGATGTAAATATGATGGGCACAGACCGAAGGATGGACTCCTTTCATCTCCTTATAGCTCCAAGCGAAAGCATCAAAATGGTGGTTCAATAAGCTACACAGCTCCTTCTCCTGAGAAGGAGATAAGGATGAGCTGATCTTTAAGGTTCTTTTAGGGCCAAATTCCACATTCTTAACTCTGGGAGAGGTCAGATCAGCCACAGAGAAGTCCACCAGAGCACTGGCTTGGGTTCCCTCCACCAACTCCTCTAATGGCAACACACTGGGAGGTGGATTTTGAATCAGATTCTCAATTAGGTCATCCTCGGTTTGAGGACCTCCCTTGGTGGCTTATACGGTGCACAATGGTGCAGAGTAGACTTCATCCTCATCTCTCTCCTCCAACCAGAAAGGTAAATCATGTTCTAACAGAGGTTGGGCAGGAGGATATAGGACTAGCTGTTTGGACATAGACCAATTCTTGATGGTCACGTTCCCTGCTCTACAACTGATGTAAGCATCTGCAGTGGACAACTAAGGCCTTCCCAAAATGAGGGGGCATCCAGTGAGTTTTGCCTTTGGTTGAAGGACCAAGAAGTCCACAAGGTACTCCTAAGAATTAACAGAGACTAGGACATCTTCCATAATCCCTTCGGGAGTAACGGTGGAGTGGTCTGCTAACTGCAGTACTGTCGAGGTCTTTCTTAAGGAGCTTTAAAGGTTAAGTTTGAGCATAGTGTCCCTGGTCATCACATTAATGGCAGCCCCTAGATTAATCAAGGTGTGGGGGATGATGGTACCATTGATGTGGACATCAACTACAAGACTCCCAGGGTCCAAATATTTTGGACAAATTACTTGTCCCAACATCAGATTGGACAGTTGTCCTATGACATTGATAGTTGGGGCATCCCTCTTGCGCCTGCCTGGGTGCCTGAAACACTTCTCTTTGATCAATTTGTTGTAGATTGGCACATCTTTTATGGCCTGGAGAAGTGGTACTTTCACACACAACTGTTTAAGTTCTCCTAGAAGTTCAGTCTCCTCCAGGTCTAGTTGTGTGGTTACTGTTAGTCTCTCAGGAAAGGGTGGAATGGCTTTGGGTTCACTTTTATGTTTCCCTTCCTCATCCTCTGGAGGAGGTTGGCGATTTGGGAGGACCTTCCCAGATCGTAGGTTGATCTCCTGAATCTCGATAGCGTAGGTAGGGCATGTTGCCTCTCCAGTATATACCTGCCTGGCCTGTCTGTTATTGGGGTTCGAGTTTGGTTGAGCAGGCATCTGGGGTTGTCTTGGAGGAGCAAGAGGTAATAGTTGAGGTGGAGCAGGTGGTGGAGGCAAAATAGCAGGAGGAGAATTGTATTGGGGCCTCCACCCCGGCTGAGGTGCATTCCACTGAGGTTGTGGTTGAACATTAGAGTGAAACGAATGAGCAGCGGGTTGAGTATGGTACTGAGATGGATAAGACCAAGGACGAGGTGTGGAACAGGAAGGATGAGCAGGGGCACCCCAAGAAGGTATATAAGCAGATTGGTTGGGGTGGTAATAAGTTTGGGATGTCCCCTACATCCCCTGCTGGTAAGGTCTGGATCCATGCGGTCTCCTTTGGTTGAGGAAGTAGAGTGGTTCAGTGGCTCCCTCGGCCCCTTGGTACATGGCCTTAAATCCGGGCAAGGCTGGGCATTGGTTCGTAGGATGGTCTTCCTCACAAACAAAATACACCTCTAATGAGTGCAATGGACACTCGTTCTTAGGATGCCTCCTGGTGCATTTGGGACAAAAGATGGCCAAAGCCCTCTCAGCTTCTTCTTTCTTCTGTTAGATTCAGAAAGTATCTAGTTGCGTGGCAAGGGTCTGTCTCATCTCACTTTTAAGGTCTTCCATTTGATTTGTAAAATCATGTTTGGAGAAGGTGGCACTGTCTGAAAGTGGATTCCCCCTACCTCTTTTCCAGACTGCCCTATAGTGGTTTCTAAACACAGTGTTTATGTCCTCATAAGGTAGCTGGTAGATGTCTTTGCCAGCTAGCAAATGAAGGGTATCTAAAAGGTCTTCAAGGACTCCTCAAAGTAGAACCAACTTCAGAGATTCAGGGTCAAGTGTGCACCTAGCCCTTTTATAACTAAGTTGGAACCTCTCCTCATAGTCTTCTAAATATTCATCGCTCCCCATGGTCATCCAAAAGATTTCTGCCTTCGCTTCCTTTGACCTATAGTAGTCCCGGTATTTGTTGCTAAAGGCTTGCTGCATTTGGGCCCAAGTTGTGATACTGTTTCCGGGTAACCCCATGAGCCAGCGTAGGGTTGCATCCTTGAGGGTAGAGGGAAAGAGCTTCAACTTTTGCTCGTTTTCTGCATAGTCATAATTTCGACAAAGGACAAAAAACTCAAACAAGAAAGTATCAGGGTCTTCAGTGGTCAATCCATGGAAGTGAGGTAACGCTAAGGGACTTATGTTTTTCATTTTCGTGTCCCCATTGGTCTCTTGGATGGGAAAGGCACCTTCTATTCTCTCCCCGTCTTCTATCCTGTTTCTGCGTTCAGCCATGGTCTCAAGAGGAATGTTTTCTTGCTCTTCTTCTATTATAGGATCTCCATATATCTTTGTAGGTTCACCTATAGGTTCTTTTGGATCACTGCCACTGAAGAAGAGAGAAGGGTGACTCAGTGATGTGGTGGGAGTGTTGGGTAAGAATTTTCCGGTATTGTCTCTGTTCCTACAAGGCATGAAATGAAATCTTTTTGGTTGATTTTTTCTTTTTTCTGCTTGTACCTGCAAAACTGAAATAGATTGAACTGCAACTAACTAAAATCTATCTTGTTGAAATGAAAATGCAGAATTGAAATGAAAGCAGGAAAGGACTAATCTAGTTTGCTGAAATGAAATTGCAGGAATGAAATTCTAAGCTACGCTTGCAGAATGGAAATTGCAGAATCAAAATTCTAATCTACGCTTGTGGAATTGAAATTGCAGAATTGAAATGCTAATCTACGCTTGCAGAATTGAAATTGAGGAATTGAAATGCTAATCTACGCTTGCAGAAATGAAATTGCAGAATTGAAATGTTAATCTATGAAAGCGGGAAATATGTAATCTACGCTTGCTGAAATGAAATGAAAGTAGGAAATGTCTAATCTACTTTTGCGGAAATGAAATTGCAGAATGGAAATGAAATAAACTACTTAGTAGAAGGTTGTAGTAGAAAATAGAAGAAAAGCAACAATCACAAATACTTTGACGCTTCCCCAGCAACCGCGCCAAAAATATGGTGGGCTCTAGTATTGCAGCAATAATGCTGCAACTCCTGGGACTCCCTTCTTTAATTTTATCAACCCGGTAGTTCGTAACAAACTTGGAAGCGACGGTGCTATATGCACAAGTACTAGCTCTTGCCGCGACTGTCACTTGATCAGCTGGCACAAGTCTGCTAGGAGCTTAAGCCAACATCTATAAGCTCTTTAGAAGAAGCTTTTAACTGTTATGGATGAAAGCTAACTCAAAGGAGGCTAATCTACTTACAGAAAGAAACTAAAAGCTGAAAGGAAATGCAAACCCTAGCAAACCCTAATTTTACCAACTAGCCCTACTGATGTAAGAAAGAGGATGAAAACTACTGAAAGAGATGCCATTGACTTCTAGAAAGGTAAAATGCATGTGACTAAGCTACTTCTATAGTAAAATCTGGAAAAAAACATCTTTTTGTATTTTTCAATAAGTTGTCAGAATTATTATGCATGTGCTTTAATTGTTTTGACTGTGCAGAGGTGGATTGGCGAAAGGGAATGCTTGTATGAGGTTGGGAAGGTGAGAAGAGGGCCTAAGGGGTCCCTAGAACCCTTCTAGAGAGTTTCACAGTGATCGGATCTCAAGAAACCTCTTTCATGAGCTTTTACAGGAAGTCTGCAGGGGTTCTATAGAATGTACTGTAGCTTCTACAGGATGTTCCGAAAAGGAATTTTAAAGGGTTGATGGAGGCAGAAAGGTGGAGAAGTCGATATGGAGGTGAGATAAGTGTGTGAGGAGGTCTAGGACTTGGTGATTGAGGATGGAGAATGGCTAAGGCGATTGGGTTGGTTCGAAGATAGGAGAAGCAATGTTGCACGCGAATGTAGGAACTAGGGAAAAGTGTGAAAACGTGGCAAATGAGAGGCAGGAATCTAAGTTAGAGGATGAAGCAGGTTGCATGGATGGGGTAAGGATAGATGAGGAGGTATCACAGGTACTCTGCACGTTATTTCCCAAAACTGGTCAAACAAAGACTATGCAAACCAAAGATCTAACTACTTTAACCTAATTTGACCTAGAAACCATAAGCATGATGCACAACAGTTTATTGGCAGAAAATCACGTAAATCAACTATGGAAACCAAACAAGAATGGATCTGAGGATGTAATCACAACTGGAACCAACTTTTGCAACTAAGAATCTAACACTAGAAATTGCATGAAGAAGCAAGACAATGTTTTTATGGCAGCAAGGACACCTTGGTCTCAGCTCATGGTCCCAAGGAGGGAGAGGTGAGATCAGGGGTTTCTTGGTATCCACTTTTGAAGATTTTTTCTGTTACCAAGCTATTAATTCAGCTTAAAACATGAGCAATTATTTCTATCAACAAAAATGAACTAAATAACCAAACCAGATTGTAACCTACTAGCAGAAATTAATTAAAAGCAACAAAAAACATATAACAGTACATAGAGGAGGTCCTGGCACTTGGGTTGGGCCCAACCCCAAGAGCTGCAGGCTCCTAAAAAGAAGCTCAGAACTGAAGAAAAATGCAATTGATCTCCATTATTCAGAAAATAACCATGTTACAGAAATGTTTACAGCAAAAGCTCCACAAATGAGCAAAAACAGAGCAGCACTAGAGTGCACAATACAAATGTTCAAAAAGTAACCTACGAAGGCTGGAAGCCTTCCTCCTTATACACTATGAGGCTCCCCAACAACCATCCTTGACTCAAGGGGCTCGGCTACTCAAACTGCCAGTAAACAGTCACTTTTCACAAAACTGCTCGACTGCCCTTGGGAATCGTTTTTGGTGGCCTACTGAACTCTGAGTTGAGGGTGGAGAATTCAAGGAAGGGGCCTTTTAGTGGAGGAGACACCCTTCCTACGAATCCTCACCCTCTTTCCCATGTTCTTGGCTGTCATCTGGCTCATAAATGCTTGGCCTTGGTCCAAACGTTGTGCAAAAATCTGCAATAACCATGTGTTAGCCTTCTAGGTAGAGTGACTATCCTCATTCATTCAATTAGCATAAATATACTAAAAAACATGCATGAACTATGAAAAATGGTGGATTGATGAAGAAAAATTAGGAAAAATGAGCCCAATAAGTTACCCAATTTTGGGGCTCATCAGTAACATCGTCCTTTTCTTCCATCCTTAGGTTCAACCTTTCCTTTTGATTTAGTCCTGGAATTATTTCTTTTCTTAGGATGAGAAGAAAAGGCAGCAGGAGGACCTTTAGGCATGGGCATTTCTTTCTCTTCTACCCTTGTTTCTTCTTGAATGCATCTAGCCATCAATTTCTCAGAACTAGGAAATATATTATTGTTAAGAAGAGTAGTCCTGAACATGTACCATTTGGATGGTAATCCTCCAAGAGTCATGAGTGCCATTTCTCTGTCAGTAATAGTCTCCCTAACAAATAGGAGATCGTTCTTGATCTTGGTCATTCTTAAGAAGTTGCTTGCATACTCTCATCTTTACCCTTATGAATTTCCTTTAGCTTATTTCTAAGAAACTAAAATTGATTTTCATCATTTAATTTAAATAAACTCACCATTCTATCGTAGATTTCCTTGGAGGTGTCCAATTTAGAGATGTAGGCCACCAAGTGCTTGTCAATAGAGTCCTAGATGATCTTATTTGTTTTGAATTCTCCATTTTTCCATTTGGTCCAGGTAGCAACATATGCATTTGATGGAGGCTCAACAATATTGCCTCTCACATGGTCCAACACTCCTTGATCTTCTAGGGTTAGAGCGATAGACATCTTCCATCTGTGATAGTCAACTTTCTCACGGAGCTTGTCTTCGGTAGGAAAGAGTGTTGAGGACCTGATAGTTCTTTTAAGATAGCCTTGCCAATCTTCTCTTTGGTGATTGCTCTTGCTCTTGCTCAGGCTTTGTCTTCACCTCAACTCTGATACCATGTTAAGTTATGGTATGTTCTATGCTTATAACAGTTTACTTCTTTTTCTTATTATATTCCACAGATTAGAAATCACATGTACATAAAGTAAAGTGCAGATAGAACATTAAACGATCGATAGAAAACAAGCCAAGACAAGAGACACAAGATGTGGCGGCTAGCAAGGGACAAACCCCACAATGTGTGGGGAAACCCTTTGATCAAATCTTCTTTTATCTTCAATAATTTAGCAAAGATAAATAGTACAATAAATCTGATTTATATCAGTAGTAGCAAACCCTAGATCAGCAGCATCGCCATTAGCAGCTTCATCGTCAAACTAGGGTAGGCGATATCTCACAAACCGACCGTTGGATCGGCTTGATTCCACCACCAAAAGTTGCGGCTTCTAGAGGAGGTTTAGAAGAACCTATAGTATCATTCATATGACGAGATATTCTGGTCCACGTAGGTCAAACTTCACTCCTGCAGTTGCAGCTTCAGTTTTAGCAGCTTCCTTCAAACTAGGACAGTCGATATCTTGCAAACCATCTGTCAGATTGACTTGATTCCAACACCAAAAGTTGCGGCTTTCAGAGGAGGTTAAGATGAAACTATAGTGTAGTTCAGATGAGGATATCTTCTATTCCACATAGGTCAAACTTTACTTCTACATTTGCAGCTTCAGTTTCAACAACTTCTAGCTTCACATGTGTGAGAGAGAGACCCTTTTCTGCATAGTAGAGAAGAGACTCTTTTCTGCGCAGGAGAGAGAGAGAGAGAGATGTGATGAGATGAGTGAGTGAAAATGAGGAAAATTCCTCTTGTATTTATAAACAAATGATGATGTTTAAATAGATGTGACTATTAGGCTTCTGAGTCTACATGAGTTGTAGGTCGACTTGATAATATTCTATTATTAATCAAAATGAATTCATAGTTCCATCAATACTTATCGAAATCAAATGATCTTTATATAAATCTTACACCTCTCGACAAGAGGAATATAATAAAAATATTATCAGCCATGAATAAGATGACCCACATGAAGTTTGGCCCTAGTTTCCAATTTTAACATTGTACCTCTTCAATCTTAGTTGAAGGAAAAACTTGAGGAGCTTCAAGTGAAGCTAGAATTGGAACTTTGGGTGGTGGAAATTGTGGCCTTCTATCTCTCCTTATTGTGAGCATTACCTCAGGAGTTGCAACGAACAACTTCCCTTCTCCTTTATACAACTTTAACCTTGTAAGCATCACAATTTTGCAACCGTTAAAAACCCTAATTCCACATATTGAAGCAATCAAGCAATTCAACCTTTCCTCTCATACCAACTTGATCTATTTTTGTATGAATAGTTTTGATGTGCTAATAACAATTATAGATTTATAAACATGTGCTTGCATCTTTCATTTTGTGCTGAGGTTTCCTTAGTTGTTGATGCTTACAAACAGGTAAATTTCCTTAAGTTAAATAAGACATTCAGGAGAAAAATAGCTTCAAAAACTAATAATGAACAACAAACATGTACAATGTAGCACACCATTAAAGAGACATAGTAGCACAATGTTTTGATGAAGGAATTAACCCCTCCTGGGCTACATCTCCTTGGTGCAGCTTCCATGGCTTGGGCCTCTGTATTAGCTCAATGTGGAAAAAAACTTGTTTACAAAGCTCTATGGCTCTTGATAGTTGCATGAATGTGTTCAGAATGTTCAAATTTGTTAAGAACACTTCTTTCTGAGCTCAACTTGGTCAAACATTGCTTAATATATATTGGATTCAATTTTTCCCTAGGAAATCCCCTATATCTGGATTCGAAATTAAAGTGAGTTTAATTAAGGCTAAATGGAATTAATTTAAGCTAAGTGTGATTAGCGCTAAGTGCTTATCTTATCCGTTCGCCCTTGGTCACGCGCTTGTGGTCACATTGGGTGGGGGTTGGTTCCCCTCCTTTCCCCGTTGTCGGACATAACATCAACATTAAATACAATTTTGTGAAAATTCTTTTCAAATCCCTGCCAGTGATCCATTGGTTTGGCATGGAGTTCGCGTGGGGGAGTTCATGGGTTCAAACCTGCCTCTGCCCATCCCATATACATTTTTCCATTCCAATATATGTAAAATGTTACCATATAATATTCCCTTCGAAATATTTGGACCTTTGACCATAATTCATATTTAATATGCACCATTACATAGTTTAAATATGTGGATTTAGGATTAATTTAAATTAAATATACTTAAAAATAATAATATATATATATATATATATATATATATATATAATATATATATATATATATATATTATATATATATATATTATATATATATATATATAATATATATATATAATATATATATATATTATAATATTTAAATAGAAATCATTTCAAATTTCACCTTAAGGCCACTTAAGTAGTTTCACCTTCACATAACCAAACTGGACTGCCATCATTATGTCCTATTCTCTAATTTTTTTATCTGTTTAGAAAAATGAACAACAGGCATTTTCTCCTTCATCTTGACTCCATTTTCTGTGAAATGAATTACGTGGTGATCATCTTGATGAGACAGATGCAGTTGTACAATTTTCAAGCCATCTGAGAACATTGATTTTTGAGGAAAATATTGAGCACTTGATCACCCTCCATAGTCACTAAAATGCACAACCATAGGCATCAAAGTCCTTACAACCCCACTAGATTTTGACATCTCAATCTAATATTAGGCACTTGGCCTCCTCAAGATGCTCCCATAACCCCTATGGAGCTATCCGTCAAGAGATATACAATACAAAGGAACCAATAACATATGTAGTGTTGATTGAGTCTGTCCCCAACCCATATGGTGTTACATATTTTCCTATGTAGGTATGGGCTCCCACAATATCATCAAATAACCTAGTCCTCTTAGCCCACTTGTGGAGTTCCTATCACTCACCACATCTGAACATGCAATCAATGCATTATTTATAATCATAGTATCATAGAAATAATCTACATTCCCACTCTTACATGTCATCATGATAAAGTTATTGTTAATGACCAAATTTTGAAGAGTAAATAATTGCATGTCCTTGTATGCCATAAAATATTCATGCACATGTTTGACATCATAAAATACCATCATAAGTTATAGGATCAACATATTTTTATGAAAGTTGTGTCATGGAATCAAATAATAAATGGAACCACATGCCAATATAGCTTCATCCCATAACATCATAAATATGAGAACCATATCAACACATATATAATATAGAGCAATAATACACTATAGCATTCTTATCATGTTTCATTAGAAAAATCAATTTCATTTACTTGTCTGAACAATGAATACCAACAATGAAATGATATTATCCAACATCCATATAGGATCTAGGTTGTCTCATTAATACTATTAGTATCATGTTTTCATCAAGATACCAATTTATTTTCAATCATCATTTCATGTTATTTCAACTATGAAGTTAACTATTTACACAATACATATAGTCATTTAAGTACATTAAGACTCATCATTTCAAGCATGAATCTCTAGTCATGTATTCTACCTTCCCTAAGGAAATTTAGTAGAATTCATCATTAGGATATCATTGTTCGTACAATCATTTCTTAAATCAACAATATCAAATTTAAAATCCTCTAGTTTTACATCAATTTACACCTTTGGCTTACTGGTTCCAAGACCATTCTATGTCACATATAGAAACTAGTTCATCATGGTTTAATGTTTTCTCAAGCTTAATTCACTTCCATAAAGGGTTGGTTAATCTTTATTGATTTATCCATCACTTGTGTAATTATTGTTGTTCACCCTCCAATATTTGCTTATATCCTCATGTTGCCATCTCAATACCACTTGATATTTGTTATTGTAGATTCACCCTTCTTGAAGTTGGACTAGGGATTCTTTGACTTCAATTTTCACTCGTTAAATAATATATTTGGTTTAAAATTTGAAGTATTGAACCACCACTACCATTTTCATCGATCTTTCTTCATACACTTCATGCTCGTATTTTTCTCTTTAATCTTGATTGCCTATTTCCTTTGCCTAAATGTAGATAGTTGTTATTTTTGAATATTTAACCTTTAAACATTTTCTTCATTTTCGCATTTCTCACCAATTATACAAATTCATAACCACATAGCTAGAAACTTTAAAATTGAATAGGTCATCATTATGACCCTTACCAATAATCCTTAGTCAACCTTCATTCTACTTAGTCCACTCATCAATATCCTTAAGAAATTTTGTTGTTTGAAAGAGACACTCTACTTCTTCATCTCATGAATAGGCCTTGGGCTTATTACATATTCACATAGAACTATAATTTGATTCATTGGGTTACCCTCCATGGAAGTTGTATGATATTCAATTAATTACTCCAATTCTAGCGTTTTCATAGTATTGTTACCCGATTTGGGTGTGTTTCTTGAATATCAATAAAGTTGACTAGCCGGGAGAATTTCATCTTCATTCTACAATGTTTCCCCTTTTTCCACTTATTGAATTTTCATTAATCCTAACTAGTTTTCTTCATTTCCATGCTATAATAACCCATGGGTTTATTACTTCTTTAATACAATGCCACTATATTACCTACAGTCACTTAAAATTACCTTCACCAATAAGTTTCTTAGATCAACTATAAGTTGCTTCTGTTTGCTTAATGTCCACAATTTCCTACTAATACCTTTCATAAATGCAACCATTTTCCTTCGAGCAACAAATTATTCACACTATTTAACTCTTATTGCAAAAATAAATTACACATTGATACATATTGCTTACACTAGTTAGAATCAAAGTAAGCATGAATGCATATAAAATAACTCTACACAAGATCACATTCAGGTTATTTTTCCACTAGACATATGCACCCTACCAGAACATGCATTCAAACCCTAGGCCAGAAAAAGCACAAAACTAGCCTTATCAGAGCCATACTCCTTTGTGTTCCTCCTTCAAGCTCTTCATAAATAATTTAAAATATTTTGATTATAAAAGATAAGATACACTTATTTATAAGACTTCCCCTCACCTTCCTTAAGTATTATTCTATTACTCTTGTTTTTCCATCTCAACCTTCCAAGTTGGTTATGGTTATCATCGATAAAAAATTGCTAGTTCATTATTCTCCCTTCATAACATAACTTCCTAGCTATATGCTGCTAACCCTAGAGATCAACTTAGAAACTTTTCCTCCTTAGAACTTACAAATGAAAACTAGTTGGTGGTACTATTTGTTTCAAATCAATCAGTTGATTATCTATTTGTTACCATTCTTCCCCTCTTCAAGATATGACATCCTCAAAGAAGGTTTGACCAATTAATATATCATTCAACCTTATATTTATCATTTTTATTTTCACTCACTAGACATGGTTTTAACTCGTTTTCGAAAATCCACAAGTTGATGCTTAAGAAACTATCTATATATGGGCTATATAGAATTTCACCACAAAAATATCTTTCATGCCATCTCCTCTACTAGATTTTGCTCATTCATCTTTAGAGAAGTTATTGGAAATTTGTCTCACTACTCACTAGTACAAAATGTAAGATTAGTGCCTACGTGACTAAAAATATCAGTCACCACATTTATTTCAAGTGAATTACTACTAGATTTGAGGAATTTTAAGTGACTCAACTACAAACGACTAACTTGAATGACTAATCTAGTCTAGGGATAAAACATACAAGTAGATAATAAGTGATCCAATTAAAAGCAACTAACTTAAATTCCTAATCTAGTCTAGCACTAAAATATATGACAAGATAAGTGACAAAATTTAAATTATTATTTTAATTGACTACTATAGTCCATGAATAAAAATATGATGAACTAACAAGTGTACCAAATAAATGAATTAGTCATTTATTCTTTTCATTTCTATTTGTATCACTCCAGAAATGGAGAATTGCAAATTTGATATTGAAGTGTTACATTTCACTAAATTTTAATAGTACTGTAGAGGGATTCAGAGACCCCTAGACCCCTTTAAGGGGTTATCTAAATCCATTTGTAGTGTTACAATTTAGAGACAAAGGGGTTTCTGAATCCATCTATAGTGTTAACATTTAGAGACCCCCTTAAAGGGGGTCTCTAAATATGTTTGCAATGTTAAAATTTATGTAGATGGATTGAATGACTCCCATAAAGGGGTCTATGAATCCATCTATAATGCTAAAATCATACCAACTTTATACAATATAGAGTATAAGTTTATAATATATAATAGTTTATACTCCCTTTGGAAGGAGGGACAAGAAAGAGAGATTGAAATTGATATAGAAGGATTTTAAGGGTTAATAAGAATTTGTTCCTCACATATTAAAGAGACAAAACATGATTTGTTGTGGGGTTTTTGTGGTGACATTATATACTATGATTTATTATTGCACTAGATTCATAGAGACAATGATTTTATTAATTTGAATTCAAAGAGTACTAAGAGGGGGGGTGTGAACCAGTAGTGATTGTGTTTCTTAACTTTAGTATTTCTTTTCAATTTACTGAATCACATTCACACATTATGACATCATTAGATTATCTCATACAATGTATTAACCAACAAAGAAAATACCATTATCATCACAGGAAATCCATAATAACATCAAATAATCACACATAAAAGACACAAGGACCTCTGGTGGAAAACCCCCCTCTAGGGTAAAAACTGCCCTTTGTTGTTGCTTCTCCTATGCTCCTATTTCATCAATCAAACAAATATTTTACATTATCATAGCTAGCTATGTCGAGCAAGGAAGTTTCTCATCTGACGTTGGCTAAGTGATCACCCATCCACTGGAGACCCCTATCCCTTTGAAAGCCTTGCCCAACATCCATTGGACTATGAGAATGCTACTTCCTCTACTAAAGCTACCTACACCCATACGCAAGGAAAACCCATAGACAAGGAACACCCATCCCTTCTTCACCAAGATATATTGATCTGGTGATAAATAGGGCTACATTTCATAGTATTTCAAATTGGACCCCTACACAAACAACAATAACCTTCTCTCTTTGAAAACCTCAAAACATCAATCAATAAAACATCAACAACTTTGCAAATACAATGACTACAACTCTACTCAAATTACTACAAATTTCACTCAAGATCTCATTCCATACATATACTCATAATCATCCACACACACACCAATCTCAACACACATAGCTACAATACATTCGCTGCATATAATCAAAATGAAATATAAAATAGGTAACATAAACATTAAATATTGCTACAAATATGTGAGACAACTCTTTGCCCCTGCATACACAAATTAAATAATCATAACCAAAGAGTTATGCTCTGCTCATCTCCTTTGTCATTAATATCTCAAAATCTACTATATAAATATGCCTTGAACACAAGCATTAGCCTGTAAAATTCTTCTGCAATTGGGCACTCGACCTCTAGGATCTACATAGACTTCAGCTATGCAATATGAGCACTAAGTAAACTAACAAATGGTAAAGGTGATCCTTTAGTTAAAAAAAATCTTCATATTCTACACTACTCACTTGATTAATGTGTTCACATGTCAAACACTTGATTCTCTAGTTGATTTAGTCAATAAAAGATTCTCCATAATATTGCAATTAATTTCCTTAAAATAAAATTGCAAAATAGTTGAGGAGTGTGAGGAATCCATAAGAAATTTTCACTTACAGGCCTAGGTGCTCCCTTAACACTTCCATGCATGCTACTAGGAGCCATAGTCACTCCCATAGGCTAGTCTCCATGCGACTAGACTATTCCAATCACTCTTATAGGCCTCTCTACATGTGACTAGTGTAGAGGATGTTCAAAGTCAAGTTTCTTTAGGTCGAAACTTGCCTAAGATTTTTCCACTGCTAAATCACCTCTTGTAAGAATTTAGAAAGACGCTATATCATCTACAACAATCAAGAAAACTACTGATCCATATCCATCATCATCATAAGTCAAACTAGGTTTACTTGAATGATATCAATCAATTGTACTAGCATATAGGCCATCAAACTACTTCACAATTTCTCCAATACCTGCACTAGCATTATCTTCAACCACTAATGTAAGGTCTGCAACAAATACGCAAGCCAATTGTGCAACCAATCGACAAATCAAGTTTGCAACCAATGCACAAGCCAAGTGTCTCTACCTCTCATGTTATCAACAACCAACAACCACTACAACCATGCAACATAAGCAACCATATAAGCCAATTCATATCATCTCTAGCACAAGTCTAGGTTGACATCAATGCCAACCAAAAAATCATTACAACATCGATGCGAACAATATCCCCCTTTGGCATTGATGTCAACCTCAATTGGGTAAACCAAAGTAACCTCATTCACTCCCCCTTTGACATGAATTCTCACTAAATAATTAAGGAAAACATAGCTGATCTAAGCAACAACCACTCTTACTCCTCTATGAGCAATAATAATAACGATAACTCCATATCATCGAAGTAACAACAAGAAATCCTCCTAGATATCATCATAAACATCAATAACACATCAACAAAAAGAATGACCAACAATAGTAGGAGTGTCAAAAATAGCAACACATCATATGCACCACCAATAATAGCAACACTAAACTCAATAACAGCATAAGCAGCAACAACAATATATCATGTGAAACATTACTCTCTCCATAATCAACACCAACATAACCACCACCAACTACACATCCAACAACACTAACAATGCCTCTAAGTAGATGGAATATACATTGATGTCATGAAAAAATATCAACACCATACATGTAACCAACCATACTTACTCAAGAAATAACATATCATCTATCTCATCAGCAAGCACATGTAAAACATGCTCCTCCTGAGCACTATAATATGAAGTAGTAGTAGCACAATAAAAGCATAGTGTGGGAAATCATATCACGAACGCAATGATGTGATCATCAATACTCTCTCACTGAAAATTCACCTCTTGAAGATGTACAATAGGCTACAACTATCTCACCAAGCTTCTGGACACAAAACTTTTGCAACAACCATTTCCTCCTTGCCACATACAAGAGGCTAGAGAACCAAGGAATATGACCCAAAAACATTTGAAATGAAAACACAAGGCTTCATAAGCCCAATACTTGGCTACAAGAATGATAGAATGTGACTATACAATGCCTCCATAAGGCTGAAATATGATTCCACCCAAGACTCAAGAATGATAAATGACATTATGTGGCTCCATAATTAATATCAATGACCACATATGGTTGTAAGACATAAACATATACTAGACGAAATAATGCTTAAATGACTCTCAAATCTCTATCTAAAGATAGTATTGACTTATGACAACTCATACATTATGAGCCATGACTCATAATATAAGAGTACAAAGTTATAACTGCCGTGGCAATGTAAACAACAACCCATGATCAAGAATAATAACTCCATGCCAGAAGGAAATAAACACAATTCTCTCCAAAAACTTTTCTAGAACATGTCAGGAACTAGCAACTTGAAACAATGATGGTCAGTAGCCCCAACATCACAAGTCTACATGAATAAATCATAACAATAATTATCCATCAACATGTAGCAATGGCTAGTAAGTAGAAGGATTCAATCATCATAACTTGCAACTGAATTTCAAGCAGCAACATGCCTCTATTCATCAGGAAACTATCATATGAAAAAACATATATATGCCATCAACACATCCTTGCTTTATCTAGGACCAAAAATACAAATATGTTATGAGAAATAATCTGATCTCAAATAATAACGCATCAACAACATATGCAAGTAATCCTCAAACACAATCAACAATAATAACCATGCAACCATTCTTCTGTAATACAACCTCTAAGCATATGATGGCCATAAAAAAAGTAATAAATATGCAATACAATCTTCATCTAGGCTCTCTAGATATCATATGTGCACCAACAAGCACAATCTTTTGTAGGTTTTAGCCCCATACAGAAATTACCTACATACGAATTATAAAAACAAAAAATAAACAATGGCGAGAGCATTAAACATAAAATAGATATACATAGAGATTTCCCCTAGATCCCAAAACTTAGACTACTAGATTTATTTTTCATTATATTCCTTTCAATGTTACAATCCATATATATACATGTTGAAGCATCCATAAACCCCAATGCATTAACCCTCGATTATAATCTAACCGTAGTTCCCTTGACCGGATCTACAAAAATACCATGGACAGAAAACCACCATGCCTAAAACCATTTGCGAAAACCATGCACAAAACCATAGGTAGGTTCGCCCACCTAATATAGGGTCCGAATTTTTCCCCACGACACTGCGCCAAATCCCGTAGAGGGGGGCTATTTCCCCCCTTAAACCCCCCAACAAGGGGAGATGCCATTCCCCCTATGAACCCACTGTTGTGCAACAAACATGGGTGACTATCGCCCCCCCTGTGACCCCCCCATCTATGGGGTTAGTCATGGAAATAATATAACACACACCTAACATTCTCCCACTTATTGTTTTCTTTCCATAGGGTTCTGTAGGAGAGCTTAGTCATTGGTCCACCTATGCAACACCCACCCATTCTTTTTCTACACCAAGAGAACTTCTCAGTGCCCACAGACTTTGTCGATGCATCTGCAGTATTCTTCAAAGTGTCCACCTTTTCCAACAATACATTTTTGTCATCAACCATATCCCTTACAAAGTGATATTGGAAATCAATGTGCTTTGTCTTTGAATGATAAGCAAGGTTTTTTGCCAAGAAAATTTCACTTTGGCTATCACAATTTATCCTTATAGCTCATTGTACTAACCCCACACTTGAACACAATCTCTGCAACCAACCTGCTTTCTTTCTTGTATGAGTGGCTGCCATGTATTCCACCTTTGTAGTTCAAAGTGCACTACAGATTGTCTCTTGCTCATCCAATAGACTACACCTCCAAATAGGTTAAACACATACCCACTTGTAAATCTTCTTTGATCTAGATATCCAACCCTGTCTGCATCAACAAAGTCATGGATTTCCAAAACTTTGTCAAATCCTTGTCTTCCTTGGTAGCACAAACTATAATCACTAGTGCCACACAAATACCTAAAAACCTATTTCACCGTTGTCCAATCATCCTTCTCTTGTTTTGAAATCAACCTGCTCAATACTCCCACTACATGTGTAATGCCTGGTCTAATACAGACCATTAAGTACATGAGGCTACTGACTACACTTGCATATGGAACACAGGACATGTCCTCTACCCCTTCTTGTGCCTTGGGACACTGTTTAGCAGATAAATTTACACCGATAGGAATAGGAACCTTCACCAGTTTACTCTCCTACATATTAAACCTCTGGAACATTGTCTCGACATAACTCCTCTGGTTTAACTAGAGCTTTTTTTTCCTGATATCATTTAATTTCCATGCCCAAAATATAGTTTGCAGCACCAAGACTTTCATGTCAAATTTGGAGGACAACTGGGCCTTCAATTGCTGGATAATTTATTTGTTATTTCCAATCACCAACACATCATCCACATACAAGACCAAAAAAATAGCATGGTCACCAATTAATTTAAAATATACATAATGATCTTCTTTGCTTCTCGTGAAGCCAAGTCCCTAAGTCCCCATATATATGTATCAAATTTTTGATACCACATCTTTGGTGACTATTTTAACCTATACAAAGACATTTTTAACCTACCTACCAGTTCTTTCTTACCCTTCACCGCAAAGCCTTCAGGTTTCTTCATGTAGATCTCTTCTTCCATATCCCCATGAAGAAATGTTGTCTTCACATCCATCTATTCTACCTCAAAATAAAAAGTAGTAGCAACAGATAAAAGTAATCTAATAGAAGCTACCCTCGCAATATGAGAAAACATATCACCAAAATCAATTCTCGACACCTGGGAATAACCTTTTTCTACCAACTAAGATTTGTATTTCTCCACCTTGCCTTCTGAATTCATCTTCTTCTTAAACACCCATTTTCTACCAATGGGGTTCCTTCCAACCTACAACTCCACCAGATCCCAAGCCTCATTTTGTGCAAAGATGCCATTTCATCAACCATGGCCTCTTTCCAGAGTTTTCCATCCTCTAAATCTACTACTTCCCTGACATTTCTAGGATCATGATCAGTAATAAATAAAGAAAAAATTGAATAGAAAGAAACTGGACTTACGTTTCTGGCTGCCTTCTTTCTCGAACCGATCTTCTCACAGTTGGATTTTGTGGCTCTTCATCTTCTAATTCCTCTTATGCTGTAGAGTCTGATTCCTCCTCCTTTAGCTCAAACTCTATCTTCTCAGGTTCCTTTGGTAGGACTTCATGTTTAATAACATATTTCACCTCTCTAAACACCACATCATGGTTGTACACAACCTTTCTTGTTTATGGGTTCCAAAGCTTATAACCTTTTAAACCATCCTTATATCTCATAAAGATGCACCTTTTAGATTTACTATCCGATTTGGTGCTTTTATCCTTTTGAACATGTACATATGCATCACACTCAAATACCCTCAGATGTGAAAGAGAGGGTTTCTTACCAGTACATACCTCTTATGGAGTCTTATTCTCCAACGTTGATTAAGGTGATCTGTTGACCAGGTAACATGTAGTCTCCACTGCTTCTTCCCACAATTCCTAATTAACCCGACACCACTAAGCATGCTTCTTTCCTTTTCCATCACATCCTGTTCATTCTTCATGCAAATACATTTTTCTTAGGTGTGTATGGCATAGTATTGTGCCATGCTATACCACACTTCTTACAAAACTCTTCAAATTCCTTCTTGCAAAAATTTTGACCATTATCTGTCCTCAGAATGTTTATCTTCTTCTTTGTCCGGTTTTCCACCAGATCCTTAAATTATTTAAACCTGTCAAAGACTTCAAATTTCTTCCTATAAAAATATATCCATGTATTCCTTGAGAAGTCATCTGTAAATTATACATATTACAAAAAATTAATTAGTGATGGAACTGACACCCGGGGTCCAAACACATCATAGTGAAAAAGATCTAATATCGGTTTCACCCTCTTAACACCAGTGGGGAAACTCACCCGATTCTTCTTCCCATATAATTAATTTTCACAAAAATAAAAATCCAGAGAGAAATTAGACATTCCTTCTACCATACCATTACCATGAAGTATTCAAAGGTGCTTCTCTCCAATGTGTCCAAGCCTTTGATGCCATAGCATGGTGTTTTCTCCAAAGATCACTAGATTTTGTGCACCACTTTGAGGAACCACAGAAATGTTGAAACCATCAATAATAGTGCTATGATGAAGCTTTTGCATAGTTCCAATATAATCTCCCCATATCAATACCAGTTCTCCCCGAACCATCTTGTAGGTAGCTTTTTCGAACATTGTTTTTACACCTGAATCATCCAACTTGCTTACAAAAATTATATTTCTAGCTAATTCAAGAATATGCAGAACACTTGGAAGTGTTTTAATCCTTCCACCTTGCAACTTCAACTTGAATTTTCCACAACCAATAATTCTAGCCTACTTATGATCCCCTAAAAATACATCACCACCATCATATTTATCATACTCGCAGAACCACTGCCTATGGGGAGTGAAGTGAAAGGATGCACCTAATTCAATCAACCATTCCTCATGATCTACATGTGTACTTGGAGAAGAAGCTAGGTACACATCCCCACCTTCATCTGAGGTGGTTTTCATCTCTACTGAAGGAGCATCATCATATCCCTTTCCTTTCTTAGAATATTTAGATCTATAGTCCCTTTTTAAGTGGTCTTCCTTTTCCAAATTTCTAGCACACCTTAGAGGTTTTCCTAGAGATTTAGATATCCCACACGAGGATTTATTTTTGTTTCTGATCTAGGACCATCCTCACATAAACAAGGCATCACCATTTTGGCCTTCCATATTTTTTTGTCTCATCTCCTTTGATAGTAAGGATGAGACAATTTCATCAAACTGCAAGGTGTTCACATTGCTACCTATTGCAACAACTAGACTATCCAACAAATTTGGTAGTGAACAAAAAAAACTAATGTACTTATCTTCATCTGAATGTTTTATATGAACATATAACAACTACCTTACCATAGTATTAAAGGTGTTCAAATGCTCTCTCACTGAGTCGCCATCCTTCATCCTTAGTTTATACATCCTCAGGTTATACATCCTTTTCCATAAGAACAATTTATTCACTAGAGACTCAGATTGGGAGAAAGTCCCTAACTTGTCCCACAAAGCCTTTTCCAAAGCTTCCCTTGATACATTCAATAATACTGAATCTGACATACACAATTGTATTGTGCTATTTTCCTTCCGATCCAACTTCTCCCAGTCTTTATTGGACATTGTTGTTGGTTTAGTATTCGGATCTACCATGCTCCACTGATATTTATCCACCAACAGATCCTCCATCTTGAGTTTCCACGACTCAAAACTCTAACAATTAAATTTATCTATCTCTATCTTTCCATTGCTGACCATCATCTTTCACTACAAGAATTGATTCTGCAGATCTCCCACTAAATAAGGTCTACCACAAGCCTGAGAAAAACCCGTCAGCAGCAAATGCATCCCCTTGAAGCCAAAATAACCCTGATACCAAATGTAGGCTTTAACCCCTTACAAAAATTACCAGCATACAAAGTCTAAAAATAGGAAATAAATAATGGTAGGAGCATAAAAAATAAAACATATATACATATATATTTTCTCTCGATCCCAAAACCGGGACTACCAGATCGATTTTTGATTATTTTCCTTTCAATGTTATAATACATATATATACATGCCGAAGCATCCATAAACCCCAATCCATTAACCCTAGATTAGAACATAAATGTAGTTCCCTTGACTGGATCTACAAAAATACCATGGAAAAAAAACCATCATTCCCAAAACCAGCTGCGAAAACCATGCACAAAACCATATGTAATTTTTCCCACCTAATATAGGGTCCAAAACAATTTTCCCCGGGGCACTGCCCCAGACCCCATAGGGGGGGGCTACTGCCCCCCTCAAACCCGCTAACAGGGGAGGCTGCCACCCCCCTGCTACGCCCGACACAACCAACAAGGGTAAGCTATCCCCCCCATGCGTGGAGCTAGTCATGGAAAGACTATAACACATAGTCAATTTCATCTTCATTAACAAATATATGTGACAGTATTAAAAGTTAGATCCTCATGCAAATATGATATGCAAATAGAATGCATGGACTAATTGTAATGCAATGTAATATATATGACTCATGTGAGTACATATACAATATAATCTCAACCATGCTACAACTATACTGAATGATGTAACAATTATCTTCAAACAACTCACAATACTAACCAACAACTTCCAAAGACAAATGCATGTATCAGTGACCCTTCCTCATGTGAAAAATGACTCTCTAATGAAGTACAAGAGTGAGGCTTTTAAATAGAGTAACAATATTCTCTCAAACTATCACCAAATTTCCCATAGAAGACATAGTATCCCACATGGCATAAGTATTATACACGCAACTCATAAATCCATATCAAAATCCCCCTGAGCACATGCCATCTCTTTACCAACAAATGTTTCTTTCTACATGAAATTATGTTAGAGTGCATAAAATAGAAAAATAATCTTCTCACAACATGGCTAAAACTATTAACAATCATGAGACAAAAGATAAATTGACATGCAACATATTAGTCCTTGTAGAATCCCCCTAAACTCATTCACTTTCTCCTTCTATGCCTCAAACTAATCTTGTGGACCTGAAATGAATAGATGCATGAGGCTAAAAACCACTCCTTTTAATCACGTGCACATATCAAGTTTGGCTTCTCTTGAAGCCATATCCTATTGTTCACAAGATAAAGATCTACTCCCCTTGACTATAATATCATTTTTCAAAGAAATAGATTCTTCTTTGATGTCTTTTGAAGAAATATTTCTTTATAGCTCATATTTTCTCTTCCATATATTCTTTGTCTTCATTGGTGAGATTTCTCTTTTTGTTGGATTGAGTCTGTCAAATCTACAAGCTACAATTTTTTGCCATACTTTCCACACTTGAAATAATGGTTATCAAACAAATTTTGTTTTCTTGCAAAAATTTTATACTCTAGCAAAGTGACCATAATGATTACAAAAACAAAATACCCATGAAATAAATTTTGATACCTTGTGCTTTGATTTGTTGGACCATGAATGCTTGATTGCTTCCTTGCTTCCTGTAACTAATGCATTTTTTGTATGTGGTCTTCTCTCCTTTTCTTTTGTTGTTCTTTTCTTCGTTAGCTTCCTTTGACGATGATGCTTCCGAGATATTTGATTTACTTGGAATGGTGTGCATCTAGTGGCAGGCTTGTGATTTTCTACTATATGACTCTCCCCCACTTTCCCCTTTTCTTTCACAAGGCTTGATTCTTCCTCAAATCTTAATCTGCTTTTTATAAGAGGATATCTTTGATTGATAAGGATCTCATCCAAAATTCTGCTGGTTTTCTCTAATTTTTTATATTGAGAGAGATGATTATTTGCATTTTTGAGCTCAAATCTCAAAGAGGCTAATTCTTCTTCTAGTCTTGTACAATACTCTTCTCTATCTTGTAGTTGTTTCTTCAAAATCTCATTTTCCTTAATTATATTTTTATGTGGTATCTCTTGATCAATGGATTTCACATCAATGCTCTAATGGCTTCTCTCACTATCTCCTTGAGAGGATATTAGATCTACTTCTGCTATGAACGTAGAATCTTTTATAATAAGTTCCTTTTCTTCAAGAATAGAGTGAGTTTATTCAATAACTTATGAAATATGAGATCCATCTCTTCCATACATATAATGTAGCTTATCCATAATCTCTTTTGTAGTCTTGCAGTGTCTTAGTATAACACTATCATTACATAATAAGGTCCCCAAAATGATCTTCTTGGATTTCTCATTTGATTCATAATATGTATTATATTTTAGTCAGAACAAAAAATATGCATCAAGATCAATAAAATATCCTTCTAACCTTACCTTCCATAGTGCATAATGTGATCCATGAAGAGTGATAGTCCATTTGCTCCAAAATCGCCTTGATAACCCATGATCTACCTTCCAATGGTGAAGCTACGACAAAGAAACTATGCTCTAATACCAATTGTTGGAAATGTGCTCACTACAGAGAGAGGGGGGGTTAATAAGTAGTGACTACATTTCTTAAATTTTGTATTTATTTTCAACCTACTAAAACACGTCCACACATTATGCCATTAGTATATTATATCATATAATATATTAACCAGCAAAGCAAATATCATGATAATCAAAAGAAAGCCATAATACAAGCAAATAATCACATGCATAAAAGAAACAAGGATCTTTGTTGGAAAACACCCCTCCGAGGAAAAAACCACCCTTTATTATTGTTGTTTCTTTGCTTCTAATTTCATTAATAAAACAAATCTTTTACATAATCATATTTGGCTATGCCCAAAAAGGAATTATCTCATATGACATCGATAAGTGAACACCCATCCACTGGAGACCCCTATCTGGTAAAAGTACACCCAAAAACCATTGGACTATGAGAATGTTACTTCCTATACTCAAGCTACCTACACTCATAGGAAAGTAACACCCATTCCTTATTCACTAATTTATCTTGATCCGCTAATGAATAGGGCCACATTTCATAATATTTCAAACTAGACCCTTGCATAAAGAAACAACAAATTTCTCTCTTTGAAAACCTCAAAACATCAGAACGTAAATCAATAAAACATCGTCAACTCTACAAATACAATGGCTACAACTCAACTAAAATTACTACAACTTCCACTCAAGATCTCATTCCATCCGTATACTCACAATATTCCACACACGCACCAATCTCAACACACATAGCAACAATACGTTAGATGCATATAATCAAAACGCAATAACAAAATAGGCAACATAAACATGAAATACTGCTACAACTATGTGAAATAACTCTCTTCCCCTGCATGCACAAATAAAACATTCATAACGAAAGAGTGATTCTCCCCTCATATCCTTTTTCATCAGGCTCTCAAAATATACTATAGAAACATGCCCTGAACACAAGAATTAGCTATGAAATTCTTTTGCAACTTGGAACTAGACCTATAGGCTCTACACAAACTTTAGTTCTGTAATATGAGCACTAAGTAACCTAACAAATGGTAGAGGTGCTCCTTTATTTAAAAAAATTATCTGTCTTCTCAACTACTCACTTGATTAATGTGTTCACACCTCAAACACTTGATTCTCTAGTTGATTAAATCAATAGAATTTTCTCGCTAAGATTACAATTAATTTCCTTAAAATAAAATCATGAAATAACTGAGTGATAGGAATCCGGAGACAATTTTCACTTACAAGCCTAGTCGCTCCCTTAGCAACGCCCTGCATGCTATTGGGATTCATAGTCGCTCCGATAGGTTGCTCTCCATGTGAATGGACTATTCCAAATGCTCCCATAGGCATTTGTGCATGCGATTGGGGTAGAGGATGTTCAAAGTCAACTTTCTTCATCTCAAAATCTACCTAATCTTGGTCCACTACTAAATCACCTCCTCTAAGACGTCAGAAAGCAATTGTAGCCTCTGGAATGGTTTAGAAAACCACTGATCCATATCCATAATCATCAGAACTCAAACTAAGTTGACTTGAATGATATCAATCAGTTGTATTAACATATAGGACATTAAACTTCTTCACAATTCTCCAACACCTGCACTAGCATCATCTACAACCACTTATGTAAGGTCTGCAACAAATAGAGAAGCCAAGTGTGCAACCAATGTACAATCCAAGCTTGCAGCCAATGTACATGCCACATGTTTCTACCTCACATGCTATGAGCAACCAACAACCACTACAACCATGCAACATAAGCAACCATATACACCAATGAATATCATCTCCAACACAAGTCCAGGTTGACATCAATGCAAACTATTAGCCACTGTAACACAACCATCAGTCACAACAACACTCATCAACTTCAATGTAGCCTCTAACTTCATGCTACTAGGTTGATATCAATGCCAACCAACCAACTCATTGCAACATCAATGCGAACATAAATGTACTTAACCAACTTCTTCCCCTCAAACAAGTCAAGTTTTCTTGTCGAAATTATTTGTTCATTATTATTATTATTATTTTCTATAAAAATTTAGTCACAATAACTAAGGAAATGCTCATAGACCATAGAAATTCATTCTATCTAGAGAAAAAATTTGAATTGACATAATATAGATAACTTCACTATAATGAATACAAATATATTTATAATACACTTTTACATGCCTTGAATTAAAAATATATTTATAATACATTTGTACACAATTATTTATATATTTATTTTATAGTATTAATAAATGATTTATTTATTATATAAAAAACCACTAAAAGACACAATATAAGTTTACACTATTACATTGCACTCATAGACCAAATCCAATTATATAATTGAATAATTTCTAGGGAATTTTCTTAATAATGTATTATTTAAAAAATAGTTTAATGGAAATGACAAGATATTCAAAAGTATTAGTTTACACTTTATGTTTACCATCCAACATTTTGACTACTTGTTAAGTCTTGACACCATGATCTAACAATCGAGCTGCTTGACCATATTGACGGGTTGTGAGCTTGAACCTATTTTACCATGTTTGTAACATGAATGGTTAGTCATGTATTTCTCCATCACACTTGAAGTATTTCCTGAATTATATATTCTCTCGAGTTTCAACGATAAGCGATCTACATTTCCCTATTTTTGCATGAACCAAAGTTTGGATGTTAAACCTGAGCTACTGGGAGATATGTGTAGTTTACTTCCATTTCTTCCCACCCTAGTTCCTTTGTTCTATCTCATGGGACCTTGTTGGACTTGAATATTTTTTTTTATATATTATAATCCATACATATATAGGTGTGATAATCAAAGTGTGAACGACCTACACCTTCAAGGGAAAGACATGCAAGACATTACGAAGCGTTTCAACTAGCTCGTGCAGTCTTAATAGTCACATGGAAACCCCAATGCTTTGATAGTTATTTTTGAGTTATGGTTACAATACCATCATATCATAGGCCATTTTATAAATTTTAACTAGGCTTCTTGTAGTTTTATCATTTGATCGGTGTAGAGAATCGTAAATCAATAAAATTAAAATTTGAGTAAAACTAATAGTCATCTAGTAGCTCTCCTTTCAATATTATATATGTATTTTATTATTTCTCCTTTAAATGCAAACTCCACCATTATAAAAATAAACTACCCAATGGTCCTCTAATGTGGCAGTAAGAATAAAAGGAGCACTATGAAAGTTGTGCATTTCTTCACAAAAAATCTATCGAGCTATTATGAAGATGGACACTTTAATGTGGCAATCCAAAGAGTAAAATATGCTCATTGAGCTTGTGTCCTTTGTTTATAAATTAGTCGATGAGCCTTTCCAAATTTAATGATCACTTAAATTATAATAGACTATATAATACTACTCTTCAAATCCTTATCGCTTTGTATATATTTCTAGGAAAATATAACTATACTCAGGGTCATCCTCCCATTTAACTAACAACCATTTTTTAATCTGGTGTGTAAATTAATCTAAGCTTTGGTTGTGTTTATCAAAAGGTGCTAACAAAAAAATTCATATTTTTTAAATAGTGATGAGCTGTATGGAATATTTGAAGACTTGTGAAATATGATAAACTATGTTGAATTAAGTAATATACGATGGTAAGAAAACCATAAATAAAACACAAATATCAAGTATTATATATCATTCGAGGCTTCCTGGTTATAAAACTACTATATTTTTCCATTAAGAAATTACGCTAATGAGAAATTTGTTTTTATTTTTTATTTTTAAAGAAGGTTGCAAATTTGATATTCATGTTTCTTTGGTCGAGGTTTCTTCATGAATAGATTACCTTAAGAGGAATCCATGGTCACCATCTAAATTATATAGCTAATATTGATATCAAAACAACCCTTGTGGTGGTGGTGAGATGATACACCTCAACTATAAGGATTAATTTGGAAGTACAAATTTTGGATTATACATTAACAAATTTGTTATAAGATAAATCGGTTATAAGTTAAAGAGTATTACTTTTTCAATTATATTATAAAACCATAATATAAAAAAGATTTGTATATAAAAAAGAAATCGAAGCATCGTTTAAAATTCAAATACAATTACAAAATTATTAATAAATAAATCCAAAGGTAGTATTGTGACAATAATTATAAAGGGTATTTATAAAAGGTAAGAGGAATAGATTGAGAAGTTACCAAAGGTTTTCATTGTTTATAATTACACTACACTCCACAAGTCATTGTTGAGCAGTAAAAAGGGTGTTTTTAACCTCTATTTACCCTACATTAATTATCAATCAAGGTACGATTTTTTTTCTTAAGAGTGTACACAGTTTGAGGAGGTCACTTATTCAAGAGTAATGCTAGTAGTATAGTGCTTTGACAAAAGTAAACAAATGTTGAAAACAAACTCTAAATCTAATGCCCAGAAACTTAAATGCTTTGTAACTAGATCATTCACTTAAGAAACTATAGCAATCATCAATCAAGGATGTAGTAATAATAACTCTTTCCTTTGTAAATTGATGCAAATGAAAATTAATCAAAGAGAAGATCTTCAATCTCGAAACTAGACAACAACAGTCAATGTTCACTACAGCAGCAGATTGTTCTATTCACACTAAAGAAAATACTTAAAATGACAATTCAATTAACAGAAAAAGGAACAACAACTAATCTATTAAAAAGATCAAACAACAAAGCTTAAGCAAAAATCATAACTGAAAGGAATTGAACAGTAATCTTTAAGTAGTAAATGAATTGAACAACAATCCAAGAATGGAACAACAAAACTATGTAAGTCTACGAAATATTGAACAACAAACTTAACTGTAAACACGCAGCAGATCTAGAATGATGGAATCAATAATTTGAGTTTAGCATAATAAGTATTGACCACAATTAGAAGGGAACAACAATTGTGGTTGTAATGCGATAATAATCCAAATGAACAACAATCACAATTATAGGTAAACTGTAGCTAAATGGACAACAATACCAATCTGTAAATGAACAACAATGTTACTCTATAAATGAACAGTAATGTCGATCTATAAATGAACAAAAATGTCACTTTGTAAATGAACAACAATATCCGAATTAGACAATGTGATATTGGTTCAGAATGAACAACATAACATTTCCAGTAAATAATAATCTCACTATTCAAATACGAATTCAATATAGTAGAGCAAGTAAATGAAATGTCAAGGAACAATAGATTACTGAATAAAGAAAGTGAAAGAAATCCAACCACACACATCTTGTAATTGGAAAGTAATGATACAGAAAGCAAGCGATCCACTAGGGCTAGGCCCTTAGCTACCAGGGACACACTGTTATGGTTACTCTAGGATCAAAGACAGAATAGCAACGAAGATTATGTACTAATCATGAAAACAGAGTTACAGTAATCGCTCTTTAAAGAGAGTTGATGATCAAAGTTCATATTGCAATAGAAAATTCTACAAATCAACAATAATTTGCCCCCTGGGCTAGCAGCACTGTCCCTTTCTATAGTGGCCAGGTGGAAATACAAAAAATACAGATATCCTTAGGGTAGCGATCCCTCAGGATCCTTTGATCCTGAGGGATTTGCCAGATCTTTAATATTCAGTTATCTCTTCGTCCTCTTGCACTGATATTGTGTTTCTTCTTCATTTTCCTCGCCCATGTGCTCCGATCTCGATTTCCTTGTCTAGATGCGGTTTCCTGTCAAAGGGATAGAAATTGGTTTTGCCTTGTGTTTTCTTCTGAAATGGCGATCTTCCATTTTCTTCATTTTCTGCATAGAAAAAGGCAATAATTAGTGATTTTACGTTAATCACAAATCCCCTTAACTTTATCATATACCCATCTTAGAATGTAAATAAGTTATGAATTAAAGGAAAAGATAAAGAAATAAGTAGCAATTACATTCCTTTTCTAATGCTCAACACACCCCACTGCTTACCCTTTTCCATGCCCTCATGAAAACATTGTAATTGACATGCAAGGCAGTTAGGGAATAGGATGGAGAAGGATTTTCAGTTAGTGGTCTAAAACCATGATTTCTAGCTAAGATTCCAAAAATATGCCATGTCTGACCTTCAGGCAATTTCTATAAGGCTTTATATCCTAGTGCAAGATACCAGATGATTGGACTTCAAAACCTACAACCTAACCTAGACGGGCCTTCTCTCAAGATGAGGTCATCATAGATAACCAAGGGGTCAACAACTAGCTTAAAATTCTCATAATTGAATGGCTCTCTGTTTTGGATATTCTGATTAGAAGTCTGCTATTGGAATTTGGCTGCTGCTATGGCAACGTCTTTGATGGTTAGGAAGTATTCTACCCCTTGCCGGATAACTATTGTGTGAATAGGTCCCAATGTCTGTATCATACCCTATGCTCTCATTAAGCTCCCATGTTCATTCCATAATTGCAATGGGTTTCTAGGTTCACCCCTCACCCACAAATCTAACCCATTCGCCTGTCTCTGGAAGGTATTGTAGGCTTTAAGCCACTTTATCTAGTTGACAGCAAAAGAAATAAATGCTTGAAGCTGGATATCACCCACAAAAGGGCCAGGGTTCTTTTTCGTTTCTCCATCTAACACAAGATTATGTAAATAAAACTCACATAACAATCGCTGAACTTTCACCCCATAATGATTACAATAGTTTATGAAATCATTAATGGTTTTCATATCTATAGGCACTCTCGCCTTGACAGCCTTAATTTTCAATTGTAAATATATTTCCATAAAAACCCAAGCATAGTTTTTGACAGGTGCCCTACATGTTAGGACATCAGTATACAGAGAGCATAAGGTATCCATTTGATTCATAACTGTGTCTAGTCTATGGGTTACCTTTTTGAATTTTTCCTCTACCCTTCACCATCCATCAAAGGCCTGACTTTCCGATTCATTGATGTTCTTTATTTGCTGTTGTAACTTCCGATATTTCTCTTGAGGAACAGTTTCCTCTGTGAGCTTTTCTATCATTTGTTGGGCCTGTGCTAGATGATTTTGCAGTGTTACTATCCTCGGGTCATTATCCATCATGAAATTTTTGGGCTAGAGATCTACCTGGACCTCCTTATTGCGACATCTAGTTTTTATGGTTTGTGTTTCCTTCTCACGAACTATCTGGTTGGTCGTAATGATAGAGGACACTACTTCTGTCTAGACTTCCTTATCACAAACTGGTGTGTTTTCTGTTTGTGCTTCTGCATTTGTAATAGCCACATGTTGTTCCTTGTGATCTTGAATAATAGTTTTGACTTGAGTCCTCTTGGTATTTTTCCTATGGGGTTTTTCCTGGGTGGTTGCACGCTTTGCCCCAGGGGTTCCTTTTGAATTCTTCACCATTTTTAAGACCCTTATTTGTTGGCGAAGTTGTTTAATTACATTAAGCAATCTTTGTTGTTCCTTTCACAACTTTTTAATTTTTTTGTTTTCTTAGAAGGAACAACTATTTCTTTTCTTGGGCCTAGGCTTTTTACTTCAGGGATTGTACCCTCACTTGGGCCAATTTCCATGTTTCCTACTTGGAACACTTCTTCAACATTCTCATCCTGCTGATTAGGTTTTTGAGAGGAGGAAACCCTGGTATGCTCTGTTGTTCCTAGGGAAGATTCTTCTTCTACTTCTTCCTCATTCTTCATTTCTTCAGGTGTACTCTGACTGGGAGTAGAGTATTCTTGAGACTGTTCTTCTTCTTCCTCCTCATCACCCTTCTCCTTAGATACACTCTTATCATGAGTAGAGTGATCCTAGGATTGTTCTTCTTCTTCCTCCTCGTCACACATCTCCTCAGATGCACTCTTATCATGAGAAAAGAGTTCCTGCATCCCTTCTTCGGTATTAGGGTTGAGTGGGCTGTGAGGTTGGGCATACTCACCCATATTGGCCAAAATTTGAGCCAATTCATCTTCTTGCAGAGGGTTTTGCAGTGGAATTTCGCTGTATTGCTATGCTTCCTCCCCTTCTTCCTGACTAGATTGCTCAGTTTCCTCTTGCAGTTCCTCTTCTAATTCTTCTTCATTTCCCCTCCTTCAAGTTGTGGGGGTTTCTCTTCTTCTATGTCTTATATTTCCATAGGCTGGCTACTGCTTCCTTGGGAATTTCCTAGCATTCCTCTGCTTCTTGCCAATCTGATAGATTGTCTTCATTTTGGTGGTCTAATTGATGTGCTGGCAATGTGTTTTCATTTTGGGCCTGGAAAGGCCAGTCCCCCATCTATCGAGAATATCAATTCTTCCCAACTACTCTGCTATTGGGCAAGACTATAACTGATTATCAACCGAATTAAACCATGATGGCTTACTACTGATTCTACATGGTGAGATTTTCTTATACTTCGGGAAACATCATGCAATACAAAATCTAAGAACGTAGGCAAATTCACAACACATTTTTGTTTTAATACAGCTAATAGTTTGAGATGGCGTGGTCTTACCACATCTTTTCTACCATCGCAAGTGATGTAGCATTGGATAATTCTGGCCAATTCTGCCCAGGGCTCTCCTAGGGTTGCCGGTAGGAATCCTTTTCCTTTGACAGTAAGGTTTTTCCCTTCATCCTAGAAGATGGTTATAGCATCTTATAGTCTCACCTTTTTCAGGGTCCATACTAGTCCAACAGCTAGAAGTCCTGAAACTTTAGTAATTATCTCATCTGTTACTGCTATTTGTCTCCCTCTCACCATGGAATGATTTTCTTACAAATTATGCAGAAATTCAATTGCCACCGTCTCGTTAGATTGATGTAGATGGTTAAGGTAGGCTATCCATCCTACCCTTACTAAGATTTTGTGTGCCACGTTAGAGACCATTAACACCTGTGGCTCACTGCAAATTGATCTTCCTCCCATTTTGTTCAGGCTTAGCACACTGCAAAAAAATGCAGAGATGACAATGGAACAACAAGCTGTTCAAATTTTTCGCTTACTGTTAAAAAAACATAGAGAAGATGATGGAACAACAAGCTGTTCAGACTTTAATTCACTATTAATTTTTATAGAGAAAAACACAAAAATGGCATTGGAACAACAAGCCATGCTTGTTGGGAAATACAATACCATTAGACTTGCTATTCCTGAGTTTTGATGAAGTCATAATACCTCTGAATAATGAGCTAACACGTATGCCAGTGAATTATGGAGATCACCTGCACCCCCGTGAAATGTGATAGGCCGCCCTCAACTGTCTAATAGAGGAGCAGCATGTTCAACTGCAATTGTACAATGGAATAAAGGAACATTGTATAGATCGATGACATGTCTACAAAAAATGAGCAGATTACTGAAATCGAGGCTTATTATGGAAATCGCTAATAAATATGGAAATGCTGTGATATAATGCGAAAAGTAGAGGATAAGACAATTGACGTGAGTAAAAGTTCTTATACGATCATTATCAACTTTAACCATTATGATTGATTTATAAATGATTTTCATGTATCAAAGGTTCAAAAGGATTATATGACATAATCTCATTTGAAATCACTATAAATATATAAGAAGAAGGGTTCATAATGACTATTGGTGTATGAAAAAATATGACTTCAATACCATCAACAGAGCTCTGTTGCCCACAGGTGGCCATAACCTTGACAGAGTTGCTTATTTCATGCTTGGAACCATAATCCTTTGTGTATGCCTAGGAAAGTGTTGTGCGATGTCAGAATGGAGGCCATTGTGTTGGCTTGGTAACCAGATGAATCACAACGCCATTCACCAAGAAGGAGTGAAAGTTGGACAGGTCGGATCATGATGAGACCTCCTGTTCGAAGGAATTTTTATTTTTCTGATGTGTCTCTTAGATCATATCCCTCATGTGGTGGCCATAGTGGGAATTCCACTTCACTTTCTTCCTTATGATCATGGTAGCCTGGCTCTTGATGAGACCTCCTATCCTTCATCTGACAAATCATGTTAGTAATCATATAGATATGTATTTTTTCTTTTTCTTCTTTTCTTTTATATAGAACTTTCCTATTTATATACAGAGGGTGGCTCAACACTCCTTAAGAGTATGGATGGTGGAAGAAGTCTGAACATCTCAATAGAGGAAAATATGCCCTTATTCTTATTCAATAATACTGATCAAAGAGAATTATGGGGATTTAGAAAGAACCATCATGATAAAAATAATCAATCAAATTGGTGTTAGTGAAAATAAAGATAGCAAAGTGATATAAATAGTTGAGTCCTTTCCTCTTTTCTCTTGTCAATTCAAAGCAATTTCTTTAAATATAATGATTTTTCTTTGGTTTGCTGATTTCAGTATCCTCTAGTTTTTTTATTCTTGCATAAATGTATAGCTATGCCTTGAATGACCATCACTCACAAAAATCTTCTAAACGGTAAAACACACATACACACAAAAAGAAGAAAAATGCACTCAAAAAGGTGTTGTTATTTAGATGGAACAACTATTGTTTCTTTAGAGGGATAGAAAAAGAATATTTGCACACAAAAACCGTAGTTCCTTTAAGAGGAACAACAAGCAAAATGAAAACATACTCGAAAATGTTGTCCCTTAAGAGGAACAACATTTGTTCCTTGATCGAAACAACAAATAAAGCAAGCGCAAACAAAAATGCAGAAATGTTGTTCCTTCAAAAAGGAACAACAAAAATGAAAGTGTTGTTCCTTCGGAAAGGAACAACAAAAATGCGGAAGTGTTGTTCCTTCGGAAAGGAGTAGCCGAAAACGAAAGTGTTGTTCCTTTGAAAATGGACAGCAAAAAACGAAAGTGTTGTTCCTTCGGAAAGGGATAGTAGAAAACGAAAGTGTTGTTCCTTCGGAAAGGAACAATAGAAAACAAAAGTGTTGTTCCTTCCGAAAGGAGTAGTAGAAAATGAAAGTGTTGTTCCTTTGGAAAGGAACAACGAAAACTGAAAGTGTTGTTTCTTCATAAAGGAATAACAAAAATGTAGAAGTGTTGTTCCTTCGGGAAGGAACAACAGAAAGGCAAAAATGTTGTTCCTTCAGAAAGGAACAACAAAAAGGTGGAAATGTTGTTCCTTCAGAAAGGAACAACAAAATGCAGAACTGTTGTTCCTTCAAAAAGGAACAACAAAACGACGAAAATTTTGTTCCTTTGGAAAGGAATAACAAAATGCGAAAGTGTTGTTCCTTCGGAAAGGAACAGAAAAATGGCAAAAATGTTGTTCCTTCGGAAAGAAACAAAAAAATGCAAAAGTGTTGTTCCTTCGGATAGGAACAACAAAACGACGAAAATTTTGTTCCTTCGGAAAGGAACAACAAAATGCAAAAGTGTTGTTCCTTCAGAAAGGAACAGCAAAATGGCAAAAATAAAAAATTGCAGAAATGCAGAAATCTATACAAAAAGTAATTTACACAAACAAAATAGAAAAAAATATGTACAAAATTTAAAAGCAATAAAATTACTTAGTGAACCAAAGGCAAGGAAGAATTCTTTTCCTCAACTAGAATCTGCCTATTAGAATCTTCCTGGAGTTGCTAGTAGAAGGATTCCCGAGTAAGTAGTTTATGGTACAGTCGCACTCGGTGGTAATTTTATTTAAAGGTATGTCTAGATCTGTCAATAGTAGTCAAATTAATGGTACCATTATCATGCACTTTCTGGATTTCATACGGTCCAAGCGAGCGAGTCTGAAGTTTGCCCAGAAAATCCTGAAACCTGGAATTGTATAGGAGTGCCCAATCTCCTTCGTGGAAGATTTTCTTTTTGATCAGGGTGTCATTTCATTTTTCTCTCTGTTGTTGGATTAATGCAGTGTGTTGAAAAGAAAAGAGCCTAATTTCATCTAGCTCATTAATTTTTTGTAATATATTAGTCTAGGCCTCATTTAAATCCAGACCGACCTCCTGTACTATTCTCAATGTTTATATTTCAAACTCTATTGGAAAAATGGGTTCCTTTCCAAATACTAGCTAATATGGTGAATAATCGATGGTGTTTCTCCATGTTCGGCATGCCCACAAGGCTTTCGGCAATCTTGTAGCCCAATCATGTCTGTGTGATGCAATGGTTTTTGTTAATATTGCCTCTATCACTTTATTCGTGCTTTCTACTTGGCCATTTGCCTGTGGGTGATACAGAGTGGTAATTTTGTGTTGAATGTGATATTTTTTAATGTTGCAGCGATTTTATTACCTGCAAACTGTGGTCCTCCGTCCGTGATTATGTCTCTTGGGAGGCCATATCGCACAAATATTTGGAACAAGAAATGAATCACAGAGTCCTCTGTAGCTCTTGGAAGTGCCTATGCTTCAACCCATTTGGTAACATACTCTGTTGCTACCAAAATATATGTTTTCTAATTTGATGATGTGTTGATCGGACCAGAAAAATCAAGCACCCAACGCACAAATGGTTCGATTACTAGTTGTCGGTTTAAAGGCATTTCATCGGACTGTCTAGGGCGTCCTACTCTTTGGCAACTATCACAGGCTTGAAAAAATTTCTTTGTCTTTGAATATTGTGGGACAGTAATACCCTGTTTGCAAAACCTTGTGACCAGTTCTCTGATCTGTGAAATGTCTGCCACATGGGCCATCATGACAGGCTTTCAGAATGTCAAATATTTTATCTTCACGGATGCATCTTCTGAGGTGCTTTTCTACCCCTGTATGAAATAGGTAGCCTCCAATCCAAGAAAATTAGGTACTACATTGCAAAATCTATTTTCGTTCATTGGGGGTGAGATGCTTTGGTAATTTACTTACTACTAAATAATTCACAACATCAGCATACCAGGGTGTCTTGACAGTAACAACAAATAAATGTTCATCTGGAAATTGATCTTCGACTGCTACTGTGTCCACTAGTTTCGGCATTCATGAGAGGAAATTAGCTACAAGATTCTCTTTCCCCAGTCAATATTTTATTGTGATGTCAAATTATTGCAATAAAATCAACCATCTTGTTAATCTACCATTTTTGATTGGTTTATTTGCTAAATATTTTACGGCAGAGTGATTTGTACAAAAAACAGCAGGATATCCTGTGATATAGTGCTTAAATTTATCTACAGCATGTATTACAACTAAAAATTCTTTTTCAGTAATAGTATAATTTAGCTCAGCAGGAGACAAATTCTTGCTAATATAAAAGATTGCATATGGTTTTTTGTCTTCTTCCTGCCCAAGGACTACTCCAATAGCTATGTCTGAAGCATCTGATGAAATTTGAAATGGCAGGTCCCAGTTTGGGCCTCTAAGCACTGGGGCTGTTGACACAAGATTTTTTAGATCCTCAAAAGCACGGTCGCATTTATCTATCCACACAAAATCAAAATTCCCTATTAGTGCGTATAGAGGTGTAGCTATTTGAGAAAAATGTTCTATAAATCTCCTATAATAACCAGAAAATCCAAGAAAACTGCGTACCTCTATCTATATGGTAGGAGTAGGTATTAGCAAAATTATTTGAATTTTGGCCGGATCTACCTGTCTTCTACCTGCTAAGATATAATGACCTAGGATGAGTCCTTCAGTCATCATCATATAGCACTTTTCATGCTCAAGCAAAGCCTGGTGGCGGTATATCGTTGCAACACCCTTTCCAATGTGTCTAGTGCTGGGTCGAAGTCATCTCCATATGGTGCGAAATCATCCATGTATACTTCGAGCCCTTAATTTATTAAATCTGAAAAGATGCTGAGATGGCCCTTTGAAATGTGGCAGGGGCATTGCATAGGCTAAATGGTAGGACTCTGTAGGCAAATGTTCCCCAAGGACAGGTAAAAGTAGTTTTGTCCTAGTCTTCAAGGGCAATTTGAATTTGATTGTATCCATTGAAGCCATCCAAGAAAGAAAAGAATTTATTTCCTGCTAATGTTTCTAATACCATATCAATGAATGGAAGGGGAAAGTGGTCTTTCTGAGTTACTTTGTTTAATTCTCTATAATCTACACAAATCCTCCACTTTCCATTCTTCTTTGGCACCATTACTAATGGAGAGACGCACTTGCTATCGGAGATCAGATAAATAAAGGCTACATCCAAAAGTTTTTGTAATTCAGCTTTCACAATGTCTTTCACGTGAGGATTGAGTCTCCATTGGGGTTGGCAAATGGGTCTTGCATCCTTTTATGTATAAATGTAGTGTGTAAATAGATGGGAATCGATTCCCTTGATGTCCAGATAATCCCATGCAAAAGCTTCCTTATATTTTCTCAGTAGTTGGACCAACTTTTCTTCTTGCTCAGGAGTCACGTTATTATTGATGTTCAAGGTTTTTCCTGGCTCAATATTTATTGTTTTGCTATTTGAAATAGAGGTAGTGGATATTGTTTGATCATAAGTGTCTTTAAGAGGATCTTCTTCTAGTTCATTGTCAAATGCTGCCTCTATCATGTGACATTGTACATGGGATCTAGATTCAGCTTGGTTAATGAAGTTGTTAATAACAACATCTTCTATTTGATATTTAAAATTGAGGGCATCTTCTATGGTTAATGGGGATCTAATGGTTTCTGTGAGGTATGATACAAGATGTTTGTTAGTTTTTATTATTGTTACACTTGGTTGGGCTGGAGGGTATAGGGCTAGATTTTTGATATTACTCCCTCTAGTTATGGTCATACTGTCTTGTTGGTAGCCAATGTAAGCATCAATAGTCGCAAGACAAGGTCTGCCTAAAATTAATGGGTGTCCATCAAGTCAATTTTTGGGGTTTATTATCAGAAAGTCAGCAGGATATTCCCAAGAATCAACGAATACCATGACATCATGTAGTGTACCTTCTAGCTAGACTACTGATCGATCAGCTAGTTCTAATAAGGTGGAGGTTGGTTCTACTGATGTAATGCCCAGTTTTTGACAAGTAGTGGTTGTTAAAATATAAATTGCAGCCCCTAAATCAACTAAGGCGTTTGAAAAGGTTTGTCCATTGATTTGCACTGTCACTATTGGATTTCCTCGGTCTCCATATTGACAGGTGGTTCTCTTCCTGATAACAGATCAGACAGAGAGCCAACTACTTGGACTGTTGGGTTATTTGTTATTCTCCTCCTTGTTTTTTTTATACATAGCTCTTTGATGGTCTTTGCATATATTGGGATATCTTGGATATCTTGGAGGAGTGGGATTTTATGTACGAATTCTTTAGTTCTCCCAGAATATCAAAGTCAGGATGTTTTATAGGGTGCGGTATGATTAATCGTTCTTGGAATCGGGGAGAATATGTGGTTGCTTGGTCATCAGTCTGTTGTCTGACCACATCTTCTTCTTGTAATGGCTATTCTACAGGTAACTGATTTTTAACTTGAACATTTTTATCTCTCTCAGTTTCTGTAATATTCCCAGACCTTAATTGAAGTTCGTTGCACTCCATTAGATCAGTTTCTAGCTCTAGTGTTTCGATTATTTGAAGGGATTGAACCGGTCTTCTATTTGGGTTTGAGTTGGGTTAGGCTAGGAGTTGCGGTCTTAAGTTGGACTAAGGTTTTTGTTGTAGTGCTGGGAGTGTGGGTTGAGGGAGTGAAATGGTTCCTGCTGGCTGATTCATCAGCCTTTACCATTTTGTCTTCCAGGCTTGACTCTGCGAAGTGGGAGGGGACCATTGTGTTGGATATGCATTGTTTTTCCAATATGGTGGAGCATGGGGAAAATTAGGCCAATTAGATTGGCTTGTTTGATTTGGCCATGAAGATGATGAAGGAAATGGTTGTTGTGACCAGTTTGAGAGGGGAGGCTAATTTTTCCACATTGTATTATATTGCTGAGGATAATATTGCAGAGGCTGGAAAGAGGAAGATGAATCGGGAGACATACATGATTGTCGCGGTTGCCATTGACGCGCTGATTAAGTAGGTATACCAGTTCTGATTCTTCTTCCACTTTGTTGTATACTGCTTTCAGACAAGGAAGTGAGGGGTAGTTCTCTGTAGATTTGTCTTTTGTACAAATAGCACAGACTTGAACTGCATCTAGTGGGCACTCTTTGTCGATGTGCTTCTTTCTGCATCTGGGGCATAATATTGCCAGATTTTGCTCTGCTTCTACTTGTTTCTGTTTCACTTGCATAATATCGAGCTACATTTTCAAAGTCCCCAATATATCAGTTTTGAAATTCTCCAATAAATTTCCCATTTCTGTGCGGGTCAATCCTCCAGAGATCTTGTTGTCCCTTGTGAACCTGTCTTGTTCCACTAGTTTTAGCCTTGTGCTAACTCACAAACTCCTGATACATAAATCAATGATGTTAAAAAAATCTTCTTGATAGATGTCTCCTTTTCCCATACTATTTTTTGTTTCAATCCATTGTTTCTTCATGCCATTAATTAATGTTGTTTTTAATACATTTCCAGGTAAGGGTAATGATGCATAAGGAGATCTTTGAAGATTATACTCAAAAAGTTCAACATGTTCTTCTAATGTCTCATTAGGTCTAGCTACCATTTGAAATATTTCATCTTTTAACTCTCTAGACTTACAATAATCCAGATTTTTTTTTTATGAAAGCACCTTTTATCTGATCCCAATCATTTATAACACCTCCACCTAATGCCATAATCCATCGTAAAGCAACCCCTTTTAATGTAGAGGGGAATCATTTTAGCTTTTGAGGATCGGTGGTGTAGTCATACCCCCTGCACAACACATCGAATTCAAACAAAAATGCGTCTGGATCTTCCAATGTTAAGCCATGAAATATAGGGATATGTTGGAGAGGAATGACCTTCATACGTGCATTAACTGCAGTATTTACAATGGGATATTGCAGTGTGGAGGTTTGGGGGGTTTGTTGGTTCTGGGCCATTTGGTCAAATATGTGCCAATATTCTTCTCGGATTTCTAGGAGGGTATTCCTAGGCTGGCTAGAAGGCGCAAGAATGGCCTTAACATGAATGGACTTAAAAACACTTCCTTTGTCCAGGATGATGAGAGTTCCTTGTTGAACTAATGTATGGGGGGATTTTAGCTCTTGAGGTTCTTCAACTTCATTCTGGATGACTTTTATAACACTTCGCTTATTTGGGCTGCTTAATGGCTGAACTATTCCAAGAGGAGATATTGGTTCTTCAGCTTCCCCTCTTCCTCCTCTTCCCTTCTAGAGATTACTAAGGTTCCCTTCTTGTAATGATTTTGGGCTAGAATTCTCAATTTCTTAAAAATCTTGCTCCTCTATTTGGCTGTGCACCTCAGCAAAGGCTACAGATGGTGATCCTATGGCTTAAAGGGAACTAGTAGGTTGTCTAGAAGAAGCTTTTCTAGGTCCTACTGAAGGCTGAGATTCTAATTTTTTAAGGATTTCGTTTATAAAGGTCAATCGGCCATGGGTCACCGCCCCTTATCTTTATTAGGCTTGGGTAGTGGTTTAATATTCTTCTCAGGTTTTTTCTGCTTAGTCATGCACACAAATTAAATGCCTATTTCTACCCAAAATAGCAACAAAACTACAAGAAAACGAACATGGCAGCAGGGTGGTTACATGCTCCGTATGAAGGTTCTTACTTCTGTTTTTAAAACCCAATTCTCTCCTAGCAGGTATTTGCACTACTCTCAAAAGAAACAAATGGCTACACTCTTCTCGACAAGGGCACCAAAATGTTGAGTAGTAAAAAGGGTCTTTTTAACCTCTATTTACCGTACATTAATTATCAATCGAGGTACGATTTGTTATCTGAAGAGTGTACTAAGTTTGAGGTGGTCACTTGTTCAAGAGTAATGCTGGTAGTATAGTGGTTTTACAAAAGTAATCAAATGCTGAAAAAAAAATCTAAATGTAATGGCAAGAAACTTAAATGCTTTTTAACTAGATCATTCACTTAAGAAACTACAACAATCATCAGTCAAGGATGCAGTAATGATAACTCTTTCCTTTGTAAACTGATGCAAATGAAAATCAATCAAAGAGAAGATCTCCAATCTAGGAACTAGACAGCAATAGTCAATGTTTGCTACAGTTGCAGATCGTTCTATTCACACCAAAGCAAATACTTAAAATGACAATTCAATTAATAGAAAAAGGAACAACAACTAATCTATTAAAAAGATCAAACAACAAAGCTTAAGCAATAATTGTAACTGAAAGGAATTGAACAATAATCTTTAACTAGTAAATGAATTGAACAACAATCCAAGAATGGAACAACAAACCTAAGTAAGTCTACAAAATATTGAACAGTAAAATTAAATGTAAACATGCAGCGGATCTAGAACGATGGAATCAGTAATCTGGTGAGTATTAACCACAGTTAGAAGGGAACAACAATTCTAGTTGTAATGGGAAAGTAACCCCAAATGAACAACAATCACGATTATAGGTAAAACATAGCTAAATGAACAACAATACCAATTTGTAAATGAACAACAACGTTACTCTATAAATGAACAGTAATGTCAATATGTAAATGAACAACAATGTCAATCTGTAAATGAATAGTAGTATCTAAATCAGATAATGCAATATTGGTTCAGAATGAACAACATAACATTTTCAGTAAATAATAATCTCACTATTCAAATATGAATTCAATATAGCACGGCAAGTAAATGAAATGTCAAGGAACAACAAATTACTGAATAAAGCAAGTGAAAGAAATCAAACCACACATGACTTGTAATTGGAAAATAATGATATAGAAAGCAACTGATCCACTAGGGTCGGGCCCTTAGCCACCAAGGACACACTGATGTGGTTACTCCAGGATCAAAGACGGAACAACAACGAAGTTTATGTATTAATCATGAAAATAGAGTTACAGTAATTTCTCTTTAAAGAGAGTCGATGATCAAAGTTCATATTGCAACATCAAATTCTACAAATCGAAAATAATCCACCCCCTGGGCTAGTAACGCTATCCCTTTTTATAGTGGCCAGGTGGAGATACCAAAAATACTAATATCCTTAAGGTAGCGATCCCTCAGTATCAAAGGATCTTGAGGGATTCGCTAGATCTTTAATCTTCAGTTATCTCTTCATCCTCTTGCACTGGTATTGTGTTTCTTATTTCTTTTCCTGGCCCAAGCACTCCAATCTCGATTGCCTCGTCTAGATGTAGTTTTTTATCAAAGGGACAATAGTTGGTTTTGCCTTATCTTTTCTTTCAAAATGGCGATCTTCCATTTTCTTCATTTTCTGCATAGAAAAAGGCAATAATTAGTCATTTTACGTTAATCACAAATCCCCTTAACTTTGTCATAATCCTTTGTCATATACCCATCTTAGAATGTAAAGAAATTATGAATTAGAGGAAAAGATAAAGAAATAAGTGGCAATTACATACCTTTTCTAATGCTCAACAGTCATAATCCTTTCTTAGAGTTTCTATGATCTATGAATTTCATAATGAATCGATGCACAAGATCTTACAATAATCACAATAGTATTGATGTACATTTAGTTTAATAGTGAAACCCATTGAATAGTTTTGGTGTAAATATCTTGAGTCCTTCCACAACAACGATTTAATTGGGTTCAGATGCAATCGACTCTAAAATTTAATATGGTTTTTCCTAACCCAATATTTATTTGAAAGATACAAGAGTTACTATTTGTTTTTGAAATCTAGTTTGAATAAATTTATTCTTCTCACCACAAGCAAAATTATTGATAAAATTTAATTCAATATTTTTCTCGTAATTTTTACATAGAGGTCTCAAAGAGTCGAAACCTACTTCAATACCATATGTAACAACCCACAATTAAAACATACAACTAATTCATGTCAATTATATGTGTAATAATCATCATACAAACTATTGAACTAATTAGTATTGAATTTTTTAAAAACACGAGTAGAGATGACTTACCTATAGCGACGATATTCCTTACTTGTGATTTTATAGTTGAACACTATTTGAAAATCGTTAATTGTAAAAATAATTTTGGGGACAAGTCTCCACCCAACCATAGGCTCAGTTGCACATAATATTTCTACAACTATCCACCTTAGAGCCATCAATCAACGTACTACTGTCAGGGAATTGTTTGTCTCACAACACTTTCATCCAAAGAATGAATGCATCTCATCCTCCCCATCGTCTATTAAATAGACCGAAAATTGGAAAGGGATTTGCATACACACATTCCATGTGTCAACATGTCAATATTTATTTCTTCATTTTAATTTTTACTTTATTTAATACTTCTCTTAATTGAACTCTTTCTTATGTTATTCCATTTTAATTTTTGTTAACTTTACTTATTCTTACTATTTTTATAGTCTACTTTTACATGTATTTATTTAAAACTCTAGTTTATTATTCACTATTTTATTTATTTATTATTATTATATTCTCTTCATTATTTATTATTTATTTACTATTATTATATTTTCTTTATTTTTTTCCCCTTGGAAAATTTGTAATTTTCATTAAGATAGGAAAATTACATCCTATAGAAGCTATGAGCATATGAAAAATTTAGTGGCTGTGTGCCAGTCCAAAATTTAAGAACCAAAAATATGTTCTACATGCAGGGAGATAGTCTTTAAATAAAGTGTTGTGCAAAATAAACTTCAAAATTTGTTACTCTAAGCAGAGAGTACTCCTTAGGACATGTACTGATTATGTATAAACATAGAAAATATAAACATAAATAAAACGGTCAATTATCAAATGATTTCAGGCTCCTTTTGAGCTTGATCTATTTGGTCCATATGTGGACAGTGATAGTACTAGAACTTTTCACCGCCTTGCTACTCCTGGATCATCCAAGTGTTGCATGGCCTAATAGTTTCCGTTTTGAAATTTTTTTCAGCGAGGGTATATGTTCCCTGTAAATATGGTGACAAGAAAAATTTTCAAAATATGTGATGTATGTATGCGTCTCATGCAATATATGTCACAATGTGAATGCATGACATGTTGATGTTTTATTAATCTAGTTGCAAACAATTTTCAAGTCATCGAAAACTTATAGATTATGACAATACTTTTCAATTACAAATTGTATGAAGTATTTGGTAGTGATGAGTTCAACAATGTTGTTTGTGCCATTTCCAAGTCCCACTTGAATATGATATAAATGTGTATCTGGAATATATAGAGCATCCCCACCTCTACATCCTGTTTCTTGTGCCAATCCATCAAAATATTCCTAGGGTTGTGAGTGATCAAGGGACTTGGGGATGATAGTTCTGGGTGGAGGGGTGGCCTCGTCCTCAGGTAGTGAACTATAGTAGGCTATAATTTTGGCTATGATGGATGGCCATTGGGGGGCAGTGTCCCAGAATATTGTGTGATTCCTGGCTATCCAAATTTCCCAACTAATGAGTAGGGGGAGGTTCCTAGCTTTGGGTGATGATATAGATGACCACCCATTCGCCCATACCTCTTGGTGGTCTGACCCATCCAATTGATGGATGAGAGTGTTTGAGATAGAATGGAGTTCCAAAGATCAATTGTGATGGGACAGGAGAGGAAGAGGTGATCCAAAGATTCAGTGTTGTCCTTACAGAGGCAGCACCAGTAAGGTCCATATAGCCCGCTTCTATTCAAGTTGTCTCCCTTTGACACCTTATTCTTCAATATTGACCACATGAGTAATCTTGTTCGGGGGGGTGATTTGAGATTTCACATTACTTTCCACCATGTTTCTATGTGTTGTGGCTTGTGTGGATTGGCCAGTTGTAGATACCCCTCTTTTGGGGAGTACTGGGAATTTTTGGTGATGGCCCATGTAATCTCATCCTCCCCTTCTCTTAGTCGAATGTGAGATTCTGTGAGAGGTGTAGACAAAGTAATCCAAGCTTGGTGCCACTTTAAAGGAAGCAGCAAGCTATCGGCTAACTTCCAAGCTTGGTGCAGGAACGCTGATCTCTCCTGGTCCACAATGTGCACTATGTGTGTAATTCCTTTCTCATTAAGGTTTTGGAGTAAGCCTTCAGGCAGCTAGTGTGAATTCCCATATCCTATCCAAGGTTCATGACCTATTCGGATAGATGTCTCCTTAGATATTATCCAAGTTAGGCCATCCCGAATAAGAGGTATTAAGTTCAAAACTACTTTCCATATATTTGAGACCCTAGTTTTATTCTAGCTTGTTTGTCTGAGCCAGTCCAGTGGCCTTAGCAGTGCAATATATTTAGTGACTACAATATTGGTCCAAAGATTATTAGTGCTGACTAATTTCCACCCTAGCTAGGCCGCTTGTGCTGAGGAGAAATCCCCCACTTTCTTTGTACCCCACCCACCCCATTTCTTAGAGATAGACAAAAGATCCCATCTTGCCCATGCATATATCCTTCCTGTTTGTTTGCCTTTCCACAAGAATTTGCAACATAGGTTTTGTATTCGGTTGAGAATTCCACTTGGGATCCATGCGAGGGACATCCAATATATAGGGGTGGCCTCTAGAACCTATTTGATGAGCACCAATCTTACAGCTCTGGAGAGATGCTTATGATACCACATATTGAGTCTTTTCTCAAGCTTGAAGATCAACCATATCCAGTGCACAATTTTATATCCAAGTAGTTTCAGCCTATACCCTAGATACCAGAGGCCTCCATTTATCTGGGTCAGGGTGAAATGGAACCTTTGTATCGCAAAGTGTATCTCGCGGGGGGAGCATTCTAATACCATTATGATGGACTTAGAGTTATTAATGATCATGTTTGTAGCAGTTTTGAAAAGTTTGATGGTGTGATGGATGGTGGTGAGGTCACCTATCCCTCCATTTAGGAACATTAGTACATCGTCCACAAAAAGGAGGTGTGTTATAATACATCTATCCAGTATCCTGATTCTTGAGAGTTTGTCTCTATGGTGCATGTACTTGATCAGTTTGCTTAGTCCTTCCATGACTAGGAGAAAAGGTAGAAGAGATACTGAGCACCCTTTCCTCAGACCTCTTTCAAAGCTAAAGAAGGGAGATGCAGCCCCATTTATTATTACACTAAAGGATATATTGGTAATGCAACACATGATCCATTTAATGACTCTCATAGGAAATCCTAAATGGGTAAGAAGCATTCTGAGATAAAGCCAACTTACCCTGTTGAAGGCTTTTGAGAAATCAGCTTTGAGGATCATACCTTTGATCTTCTTAGTTTGAATGGAGTGCATTACTTACTGATCTATGCCTATGTCTTCATGAATCTGATGATCCTGTAGGATGGAAAATTGTTCGAATGATATTTGGTTTGATAGGATGGAGTGGAGGCGATTTGCAATGATTTTGGATATGATTTTGTATAGGCAGTTGCACAAGGAGATGGGTCGAAAATCATGATGAATGACGGACTGTCTAATTTGGGGATGAAGGCAATGAAGGTGGAGCTTATAGCCCCATGAATAAATCTAGTCTTCCTGCATTCCTCGATGGCCTTGAGCAGATCATGTCTGAGGATGTAAAAAAAGTCAAGTAGAAATCTACTGACCACCAATCTAGACCAGGACTCTTGTCCTTCTTAAACCATTTCAGAGTGGCCTCTAGCTTCCCTAAAGTGACTTCTATATTAAGCTCCACAAAATCCTCATGTTCAATGAACCGAGGGAAAAATTGTGTTACTCTAATGACCTCTGCTAGGGTAGAATTTGGGGGCCTAATAGACCTGCTTGAAGTTAGAGGTGGCTAGGGAGGCCAAGTGAGGGAAGGTGTCTATCTCAGCTCATTTCTCATTTGTCAATTTCCATTTGGTATTAATGATCTTCCTTCCATTAGAAAATTTGTGGAAAAAAATGGAATTATCTTCTCCTTCCTTCAGCCAAATAGCTATGCTCTATAATCTCCAAGTTTCCTCCCTCTCCTTGAGAATGTTTCCTCTTTTGACTGTTAATTCGGTGAGCTTGTCCTTGAGCTCATTTGAAGGGAAGGTGCCCCCACTGTTGTCCTCTAGGTTTTCTATCTCCAGTTCAATCTCATTTAACAAATGCCTTTAAGCACACTACTTACTGTGATCCCAAATCTTGGATAGATTCTTCAATTCCTTCAGGTTGGGCACAAACCCTTCAGTGATGTTCCCTCTTCTTACCAGTGGATGGGCCTTCCTAAAGTCTGTGACGAGGTGGATGTAGTAGTTATCTTTCAAAAATGTAGAGTTGAATTTGAAGGGTGATCGAGGTTTGCTAATATTTCCCTAGATATCAAGGTAAATTCGTAGATGGTTTGAGAGTCCACTAGATCGCACCCATTTGCATTAAGTGAAACCCTGCTCTCGAAATTGTTACTTGATGAGGAATAGATCCAGTCTCTTTGCAAGGCTATCATGCCCAATTCTTTTGTTTCTCCATGTTGGGGCTAGTTTGGCAGATGGGATATCATTTAGATTGTGTAAATCAAGCAACGTCTCAAAGAAACCCACTAAGGGGTCAGCTTAAGCATGGTGACCCCAAGACTTCGAGTAGCCTAGGGAGAAATTTAGGTCTCCTCCTAGAATGATATTATCAGATTGAAATATGTTGGCTGCCAAAATACTTTCCCAAAAATTCTCTCTATGATGGCAGGGCCCATATATGTTTATCATTCTAATCTATGTTCCCAACTCTGTAGAGTATATGTCCGCCCCTATGAACCCAATACCCTCCCAAGTGCACATTAGATTAGTCGAGGGAGGGTTATATCCCAAGAAAATGCCCCTCGAGTGACCATTAACATCAATGGCTTGGAAATTCCATCCTGGGAGAATAGATTCCATTATTGGGGAAACGATATCAGCCACACCCAATTTTTCCTATAGGAAGACTAGATCATTCGGCTCCTTTTGGAGAAGTCTCCTCAGTGCTAGTTTTTTCTTGGGACTAGAAATTTCCTACAATTGAAGGAGAGAACCTTCATGGGGGAGACTCTTGTAGAGGGCTTTGTGCTCTAAGGACCCTATCAAGTGAATTTTTTTTCTGGAGGCCACCTCTATACCTACCTTTTATTTAGCTTTTAACAGGGAGGAAGGTTTTCCTCAAGGGAGCTTCAAAGTGGAGGAGGAAGGGATAAGTCCAATACCAACAACATCTGACATTGGAAATCGAGTATGCGATCAGAGATGATAGCATTGGGGAGTCAGGTCATATCCAAGGATTGATTCCTTTGATGTCTCCATTAAGGTTTTGGGGACAATTTGAGAGGGAACAGGTACATGAGAATTGAGGGGGAAGACTAGGTGGCTTAGATAGGGATGAGGCTTATCTGAGTCCTGCCTAGATCCATTAGAGTTATCCTTATGTTCATATGAATAATTGATAGATGCAGAGAAATGGATAGGATTGGACATACTCGAAGATATCACGACTCCAGTGGCTGCCTTAGACTTGGTTAGTGGAGGTGAAGGTGGCCGAAGAGTGTTGGAAATAATACTGAGAGGGGGGGGTGAATCAGTATTAATCAAGTCAGTACTCTTTTTCTTTTCATACTCAAATTTATATACACTACTTCAATGAAGGTAACCCTCGTGTACATGCAACTGTGTTTAGGGAAACTAGTGTATATCCAGCAAAATTATGATTCAGTTAATTCATCATATGTTGATATTTAATATGTGCATTAGTGCTTTATTAAATATTAAATAGTAACCATGTGCAGTTAATAACATAATGAACCATCACATATAAGCAACACACATGAACACCAAGATATAAGGTGGAAACCCAATGTGGGTGAAAACCACCTACTACTGCAGTCTCTATCTTCTATTAATAACAAGAAAATATGTTTACATCATTGTACTAGTGTAGACTCAGGCCAACACACAGGCTTCTACCTCCAGAAGATAGCTACCTTCTCTTGTTCTCTAGCTTCTACTAGAAGGGAGCTACAACCCCCTGGCTCTTGTACTAGCTGATATGTTTACTAGTATGTAGGCACTGACCTAAAGAGGCCTACGAACCTCTTTCTTCCTCTAGGGAACACCTTTCATAAATTTTCAGACTGGATGCCCCTGGTATAAAACAATACACATGTAGGCCTCATTTCATCTAATTTTCATATTGGACCCATTATCAACATTGAAGCTCAACGTCAATCACCACTGCACTACAACCATCAAATACATTTGCATTAACCAATCATTGAAACTCAATCATAAATCTCTGAATCACTGATAACTGAATCATTGGAAGCCCAACATCACCGAAGCAAATCCCAATCAATCAATCTAAACATTCATTATACTGTCATCAAACTGCAGTCACCAAAACATAGAGCAGAACCCAGAATTCTACAACAACAGCTAGATCCACCTGTAACTTCAAATATCATATTACATAATGTATACACTACCTGTATGTGTTGAAATAGCATGTATATGCACTTTTATCAAAGCCAAACAACATATATGTTTGTAAATATTAATTCATAATTTTGCAGCTCTTCCAGACTTCAACATACCCAGATCATAACATTTACAGAACAACACATGCATCAGTATTCAGACATAGAATAAACATGATCAAACCATATAAATATAATTCATTTCAAGCCTTAAGATCTCGATCCATCATTAGATCTTATCCTCCATCAACCACTAAGGTTCATCCCTGGTTCAGATCAAGCACAACACCATAAGCCAGTAACCTACATACTAGATCTCACACTTCATCAAATATTAAATACTTGAACACTTTGCCTAATGATCTTCTCCTCTTATAGTTTTAGGCCTTTCTCAATACCATGGTCCAAAACCACTTAGCACCAATACCTTGGACCAAATACCTAGGTTTAATACCTCGGACCAGATAACTTGGACCAATACCATGGATCAAAATACCATGGACCAAATACTTCGGACCAAAAACTTAGTTTTCAAAGGTATACATGTTTTTCCTTTTGTGAAAGTGCTTGTGTACATATACGTGACTTGTGTTCAATGAACCTGTGTGTATACATAGCTTGGTCAAGGTGAACCTGTGTATACCTCTCTTTCTTCATTCTTTGTAGTCTGATATGTAATTCTTTGTTGTTAACTTGTTACACTGTGAACTGTCATCTGAGAGAGTTTCCATTTTACATTACTTCTGAACCGATTCCTTTGAATTGACCTACATTTTGTCACCACTGTCATGCATTCTGTCACATCTGATATCTCTTCTATAGATTCATCTAGTTACCATAAGTGAGTTATTCTGCTACAAGTGAGTTTCCATCAAGTACAACACATGCATCATAATGCCAACAATCTCCCCCCTTGGACTTGATGGCAACCATGTTAGTGTTGATTACTGGAAGCTGTAGAAATTGTTAGAGATAATAAGCAACACCAAAATACGCTCCCCTTTTGACATCAAGGGCAAAGGGTGGACCAAGATATCCTCCCCCTTTGATATCAAGGGAAACAGGCTGATCAAAGAGAAGACTTTCATATTTGAACAACTAAATATAAACATTAATCATGCTCCCTCTAAGCACATGCTGAATTCTCTTATTAAACTCCCACTTAGTACATGCTAAGATGCACTATATCATCCATGCTCCCCGTGAGTACATGCAGAGTCTGCAAATATTTTTCAAAACAATAACATGACTCTATAACTCAACTAAGTGACTTTGACCTTCTTATCACCAAAGACTCATACATATATCAATCTCCCAACCAAGTGGGGATATACTGAATTTGACTCATCCACCCAACCAAGTGGGGATATACCAATTGTTTATGATAGAAATATAATTGCATCATCCATCCCATGCAAAGTGGGGATACAAATTACATCATATGACCAAAAAGGACTCATCAAGAGACATATTATTACATCATGGGTCTTTACATGACATTTACATTGAATGATATACATGACATTTATAATAGAGACCAAATATCTAAACAAGATCATGATAGTCATCAACAACTATCATACACTATGTATGATTTGCACCATAAGCATCTATCAACAACATCCAGAACTGTAACCTGTATATGTCCATCATTAGTTCCCAAGATATGATAGTGTAAATATCACCAACCTGTGACAATGTATGCCTGCATATATTAACTCATCCTCTTGATCTCATCTTGCTTCGTTTCCTTAGTAGAAAGAGACTTATCATGACCTTCCATGAATCAATTAAGCATACGCCATATCTCCAAGCAGTAGCACAAAATCATTCACATCATATCATATGTATGTGAAAACACCATAGACATCATTTATGATCATAACACCATTATGCATTATCTTTCCACAAGAACCTTCACTATATCATTACCAGGGAACATCCCACACCTGATAATCATCAACCATGATAATCAACATATGTGAGTATCAACCTATCATCTTAAGGTAAGAACTCATCATCGTTATGTGTCTAGGTAAGCCATGTCTTCTAATATCCATGTATTCAATTAGCTATGTCTTCATGTGACCTGCAATAGCACCATTCTCTTGGCCAACCAACAATACTTATCAATATGCAACTTAAGTAATCATCCATGTATCCGGCATACTGTATATCCATCAAGGAGATAGCAATATGTATCTAGCAAACCATGATCTCATGGTAATTTTTTAAGATTTCTTGGTATCATCAACAACAAGAATCCTCAACCATGTGAGAACCAAGAACTATAGGAATCCTGCATCATATTTGCACCATATGAACTGTATGCATCTTTGGAGGCATGATGATAGCAGCATAAAAGAAATAAGTGGCTCATCATCAAATAATGAAGTTGTGTACTCAAGCTTTGTACTTCTCCTTGTCCTTATGAATATCACCATAAAAGCAACATATTTACACTGTACCCATCACCAAAAAGTCATCCATAAATTTGATCTGAATCAATACAAGTATCATCAGAGATTTCATCATGGGTAACTCATACATAGCAAGATGTATCATTTAAATACTTTAGCCACATAAGCATCATCCTCACTAATTAGGTACCAAAGACTTCTAAGCATAATGCGAACAATGCTTTATTATAAGCATAGTATGTTCTCCCACTGAACCTATTTCACCTATTCACTATCAGATATGATCATTACATATATTAGTAAGAAGTATCAAGGCATCATCATCAACCAGATATACATCAAGTTATCAATCAACTTGTGAGGATAAAAAACACTTCACATACTGTAGTCATCTATCATTATGACCGAAAAGATAACTGATAATTGTCTAAATCATATCAAATCAGTTTTGAGTCTCCCACTGCATTTTTCTCAAACCACATATACGCGACTGTGCACCTTTGAACTCACGTATATCATGACATGTCTTCGTGAAACTTGCGTATGAGATTTAGAACATTGATTTTTCATACTTTCAGCTTCCCTTGAGTCTGTCATGTCTATACATTGTGCCATGCCACATTTTTCTGACTGTACTTTCTTCTTCTTCCATATCCTCGAGTGTGATGATGTTTTCTCCTTTTGGTATGGTGCTCGAAATTTTATCTTGCATTCCTTTAGTATATGTCCAACCTTTTTACATGCATGACATCTTACATGTTTCATATTTCTTCTATTGTAGTCAATGACTTTGTGACCAAACATATTGCAAGAAAAACAATATCCCTTAAAGTACCTGGAAGCTAATGATCTTTCTGTGTGATGGTCTTGAACCATTCTTCTTCTACATCTCACTACAACATGTCCAAGATTATGACACATAAAACATTCAACATTATTCATTTGAGGAAATGACTGATTATCACTTGCATAGTAAGGAGTAAAGGATTTTCTTTGAAGAATTTCTTTCATTGGTTGTTAATGGGATTGACTTCTCAATTCCTTGTTGAGCATTTTAGATTTTGCATTAGAGTTCCTTATCTCACTTTCTGAGCTAGATTCACCTTCAACATATTCATGAAAACCAAGACCAGTTTTGATGGTACGAGACCTTTGACTACTAAGAATATCATCCAAGATCTTAGTATTATTTTGAAATCGTAAGAGCTTATCCTTCTCTTCTAATTTACCTTTTAGTATATTTGCCTCAACGTGATATTGCTCTTCCTTTTCAAGATACTACTTCTTCATGATTTCTTCAGCTTTTCTCCCTTCCTCCATCTGCTGCCTTAACTCAAGAACTTTTTTTTCTTCTTTTCCAAGAGCTTGGAGTAGTTCTTCATTCTGCTTAGTTGATTTTTCAAGATCTTCTTTTAGCTAGAGGATCTTAGCTTCAAGACTTTCATAGTAACTGGATCTTTCTTTGAGTTTCTTGATTGTTATGCTCCTTTCATTTACTTCATTTCTTAATGATGTCACTTCATCTTGCAGCTTTTGACATTGATCTTCCTTTTCCTTGAATTGCTTCCTTACTTTGTTTCCTTCCTCTAGTTGAGCTTTTAGTTTGGTAGCTTCTTCTTTAAAGGCACACTCCCTTTTTTCCAATAGATCTTGTTGATCTCTAATTTTATCTATGAGCCTTTTAAATTTTGCCTCTATTTGATATCTTTCTCTCTCACCCATAATAGCAAATTCAGTTGTTTCACTATCACTTTCATCATCTTTAAATGTACATAGAAATGTATCATTGGAGGATAACAAATTCACACTTGATAGTTCGTTTTCTTATTCATCTTCATTTTGAGGTGATTTTGAATCTAAAGAGTTGCTTCCATATAATCCCCATTAACCTCTCCCACTGTCATAGTTCCTTTTAGATGTCTTCTTCTTCTTAGGCTCTTTCTTCTTTAGCTTCTTTCCCATTGTTCTACGGATCTCCTTCAAGCGATCAAGCTTCTACCAAAGGAACTGCTCTGATACCAATTGTTGGAAAAAAATACTTGGGGGGCGAAGGGGGGAGGGGGCTGCGAAATCAATATTAGTCATGTCAGTACTCCTTTTATTTTCATACTCAAATTTATATACGCTACTTCAAAGAAGGTAACCCGCGTGTACAGGCAACTGTGTTTAAGCAAACTAGTGTATATCCAACAAACTTATGATTCAGTTAATTCATCATATGTTGATCTTTAATCTGTGAATTAGTGCTTTATTAAATATTAAATAGTAACCATGTGTAGTTAATAACATAATGAACCATCACATATAAGAAACACACATGAACACCAAGATATAAGGTGGCAACGCAATGTGGGTGAAAATCACCTGTTGTTGTAGTCTTTATCTTCTTTTAATAATAAGAAAATCTGTTTATATCATTGTACCGGTGCAGACTCATACCAACATGTAGGCTTCTACCTGTAGAAGGTTGCTACCTTCTCTCATTCTCTAGCTTATACTGGAAGGAAGCTACAACCCCCTAGCTCTTGTACTAGTTGATATGTTTACTAGTATGTAGGCACCGACCTACAGAGGGCTACGACCTTCTTTCTTCCTCCAGGGACAACCTTTCATAAATTTTTAGACTACATGCTCCTGGTATACAGCAATACTCATGAAGGCCTCATTTCATCAAATTTTCATATTGGAGCCATTATCAACATTGAAGCTCAACATCAATCACCACTGCACTACAACCATCAACTATATCTGCATTAACCAATCATTGAAACTCAATCATAAATCTCTGAATATCCCATAACTGAATCACTGGAAGCCCATCGTCACTGAAGCAAATCACAATCAATCAATCTAAACATTCAGTATACTATCATCAAACTACAGTCAACAGAACATAGAGCAAAGGCCAGAATTCTCCAACAACAATCAGATCCACGTGTAACTTCAAATATCATATTACATAATGTACACGCTACTTGGATGTGTTGAACTAGTGTGTATGTGAGCTTTATCAAAGCCAACCAACATATATGTCTATAAATATTAATTCATAATTTTGCAGCTATTCTAGATTTCAATCATACCCATATCATAACATTTACAGAACAACACATGCGTCAGTATTCAGATATAGAATAAACATGATCAAACCATATAAAGATAGTTCATTTCAAGCCTTAAGATCCTGATCCATCATTAGATCTTGTCCTCCATCAACCACTAAGGTTCATCCCTGGTTTAGATCAAGCACATCACCATAACCCAATAACCTACATACTAGATCTCGCACTTCATCAGATATTCAATACTTTCACACTTGGCCTAATGATCTTCTCCTTCTTTTATAGTTTTAGGCCTTTCTCATTACCATGGCCCAAAACCACTTAGTACCAGTACCTTGGACCAAATACCTAGTGTCAATACCTCGGACCAGATACCTTGGACCAATAACATGGATCAAAATACCATGGACCAAATACTTCAGACCAAAAACTTAGTTTTCCAAGGTATATGTGCTTTTCCTTCTGTGAAAATGCATGTGTACATATACATGACTTATGTTCAGTGAATCTGTGTATGCGCAGCTTGTTCAAGGTGAACCTGCGTATAACTCTCTTTATTCATTCTCTATAGTCTAATATGTTATTCTTTGTTGTTAACTTGTTGCACTATGAACTGTCATCAGAGAGAGTTGCCATTGTACATTACTTTTGAACTGATTCCTTCAAACTTCCCTGCATTTTGTCACCACTGTCATGCATTCTGTCACATCTGATATATCTTCTGTAGATTCATCTAGTTACCATAAGTGATTTGTTCTGCTACAAGTGGGTTGCAATCATGTACAACACATGCATCATAATGCCAAAAAAGAGGTGCTTTCCCACGCTTCTTTGGAGTCATCAAGGAAAGCCTGGATCTGTCTGCACCAGTGTCCATTTGATCAGCCCCATCCGATTTTTCCTCTTGTCTCTGAGCTCCCCCCGCTGATGAGGTCTTCCCTTTGTTGACCATCTTTGATTTCTTGAGGAGAGGGCAGTCCTTATAGAGGTGTCCAACCTTGTGAGAATGCCTGCAAAGAAAGGTGACCCCCTCATAGTCTAGAATCTAGATCCAGTTATAGTTCCTCCAACTAAGAACAACTTTTTCTTGTAAACCACCTCTAATGTGTAGGTGAATCAATAGTCTTGCTAGGCCATGACCCCCATAGAGAGATAGGTTTTGTCGTAGTCTAGGTATGTACCCAGACAATTTCCAATTCATCTGAAGATATCTTTTGTTCTAAAATGGAGAGGCAGGTCAAGGAGACAAACACATATTGGCCCTGTCCCAAGTTGTTCTCTGTCCGGATCAATTAGCGGACTCCATCTCCTTAACATAACTAGGGCCTATTAGATGTGCCAGAAGGAGAATAAGACCCAGTTGGTGTGTTCTACTCACACGAAATGTAGGGCAATCTAGCCACAGACAAATGTTTGAATAATACGTAGATCAGCCAAGTGATGGCCCCAAATTTCTGCAACCCACTACTTAATTCTTGCCGCAGTCTAGTTCCTGCCCATGAGGTTACCTACCAGGACCGTCACCGCCATGTCAATGTCATGTTGCCACTGAAATTCTTCTTCCCAATTGATGAATACTTCCTGTGCACTAGGTATGACACACCTCTTCTTCTTCCCAAGAGTAGGCTCCTCTTCCTCTACCCCTTGAATATTAGGGTTGGGAGAGTTAGGGTTAGTGTTAGGGTTTGGAGATAATAGAGTACGACCAGCAGGGAAAGTATCCGTGAGGGGAGCGATGTTTGTATAGCTACCAGAGGGCTCTGTGGAATACAATGGTGGGGTAGAGTGAGAAGAATATGATAGGGCTTCTTTGAGTGAGGACTGAGATGGGAAATTTGAGGCCACCGAAGGATGGAGGGAGGATATGTCGAATGACCTAGCCGCTTATTCTGAGCCAACTATTCTGGAGGAAACATGATGGGGATTGGTGTCATGGGGTGTTATAGACATGTTTTGGGCACTGCAACCCCAATATTATATGTCCATAAACCAAGGGCTTCTAAGTCCCTAAAAGTGTTGTTTCATAACCTAAAAGAACAAGGTCAGCTGATTACATCATCTCCTAGAAGTTCTCCATCAAAAACTGCTCAGAACTGGTCAAAACTGGACCATCTCACCTACTCCATGGTCAAAGTGTGATGCATCCCACCTAATTCACACGGAGGATGCAATGCATACTGAAACACCCTTCTATGGGGTGCAATGGGTGAGAGTAGACAAATAGCAGAGACAATTTGCAAGGTGGATGATCATGGAATCTTCTAGAAACTGCCCATTTGACACTTGCCTCTCTGAATTCCCCCAGGGATGAGTAAGAGATCATGAATCTCCAAGTGGAACCAAGAAGTATTAGAGAGAGGACACTAATAAAAATCCTAGAAGCTGACTCACCCATATGCAAACATCTATATATGGATCCCTCATCCTAGAGATCCAGAGGCTGGAATTTTGCATCTTGTAAGGAAGTGTTGTTGGTTTCTTTGTGGAAAATCATAGTGTTGGGTGATCTAGCTTTTCATTAGGTGAAGAAGGGCTTTTATGCTAGGAGGATGGCACTGAGCTAGATCAATGGGTTGTAATCCTCTCTTCTACTACTTCTATCAATAAAGTTATTTGATTTTTCCACCATATTCTTGTATGTCTTTGAATGTTGAATTGATATATGCATTTGTATGGTCAATATATATCTGATCCTATATTGTTTATGATTGTAGATCTCTATGCTTTGATGGTATTATGATGCTTTGACTCTACAGGTGTTCTTTGAGGTGGGACAAGTGAGGAAGGAGCGGTCAAAGATCTATAAAAGGGGAGAGGAAACAAGCAAGGAGCCAAGCGAAAGACTGAGGCTAGTACTCTCTGCTTCTCTCTCATCTACTTCTCATAAAGGAAAATGCAAGTAACTTTAGTTTGTTTATTTCTAAGATAGCTACCCATCTTAGTGGGACTAGCAGCTCTAAATGGACATTAGTTTTCCCGATAACAAAATGGCGATTCTAGTGGGGAGCAAATAGCTTGTTTTCTTGTTTATATTTGTTTGCTTTATAAACTACAAACGGAGCCTGAAGTTAAGCCAGCTAGCCTTCGAACTAATTTTTTCTATGCAACTACAAAGTAGACAAATGTTGCTTTAGCCAATCTCTGGGTTAGTTTATGAATTAAACATATGACTTGCAAACATCCTAAGTGCCCTAGTGGTGGCTCAAGTAACCTCATTAGATCAACCCCTATGCTTTGTATTTACTAACTATCATTAGCTCAGCCTAAATCCATGAAATAAGTTGCAAACTGTGACCAAAGACCAACTAAAATTATTGTCCCTGGACCATCGCACTGTCTCCTTTTGACAGTCTGGATGCATTGCACCTCCCGTGTGCAGTAGGTGAGATGCATCCCTGTTTCCCTGTGTTATAGGTGCGAGGATCAGATAAGACTGTTTCTGCCTCCAGATTTTGGATTTTTCTTCATTGTCTTCAGCTTTATTCAGGAGTTTTGCTATCTGTGATCAGTATACCATTGTTGAAACTCCCTCCCTTTGAATTATTTAGCCTCCATTGTACAAAGAATTGTGAATATTTTTTATGTATTTTTCACCATTTACAGTTCTCCTTTACAAAAAATAGCTTAATCGAACTGTCGTCTTTTGATTTGGAAGTGTCGCAAGTGTCATTTTCAGTCAAAGAAAAGAATCCTACTCTTTTGATGGTCGATTACACTGTTACTCTTGTATTTGATTTGAATTAATAGTATTTCAAGTGTCGAAAGTAGTTTTCAAATTGAAGTTGAAAGTGTTGTTCTTAGCCTTCCTATCGTTTTTTAAATTCGAAATCACAAAGTGTCGTCTTAGCTTTTCGTTTTTTGAATTTGAAATCACAAAGTAGTCTTCCTTTCATTTTTTGAATTCGAAATCACAAAGTATCGTCTTAGTCCTCCTTTCGTTTTTTGAATTTGAAATCGAAAAGTGTTGTCTTCATCTTCCTTTTGTCTTTTGAAGAGAAAATTGTTAGTACTGTCGCTTTGAGAGAAAAGATAGTTCATATTTGTACTTAGTATTCATTTTGTCATTCACACATTAAGAAAGCGGAAAACAAATACATGCATGTGCATTTTCATTTAGACTGCTTGTTGATTTTGATTTAGGACAGTGCATCTAGTGTGTGCCCTCTGATTTATATTGAATAATTTTGCTTGTCTTTCCTTAGTAGCTAAGATTTTCATTGCAAAAATGAGAGTAAACGACTGTTTATCATGTTAGATTTCATATTTAGGAATTGTATATCTACATCACGCAGTGAACTGTAAAGGAAAAATTCTTAAGAAAGATCAACTGTAAAATAAATTCAATGAACATAAAAATGCTTTAGAACTTAACGCACAACATTTAGAAGTCTAGGCTAGAGATGTATTTTGGTGTTGTAAAGCTTGGTAACTATTGCTTTCATCGTAGGTTGGGTGATTCCTCCTCTTTGAGACGACAAGTGCCAGTATAGACTTGTGCTCCCACGTACCATTGAGTATATATTGGGAGACCACAATAGGCTATATCCTTTATCCTTAGGAAGCTATGTCTGTCGCCCTATTGATCACAATGCATTGAACACATCATTCGGGAAGATTGACTGCCGTACCGTAAAAAGTGTTCTGCAGTTTTGCGATTGGTTTGGTAATCCCTTTGTCTATATTTCCAGAGTAGTCTCTTTCGTTCCTTTTAAGACTCCTTAAAAGAAAAGGTCCATCTAAGCACTTGTCACTTCAGGCTCATTAAAAATCGAAGGCAACTAGAGTCATCTTTATATTTTTCTTGACCCTTAAAAATTGAAAAAGCAAGTTGTGTCAAAGCGTCATAAAATTTATTTTAATTGAAATAACGTCACTGTTCCCTCGTTGATATTAGGTTGAGAAAATGGAGTCCACCAACCAAGGATTTCTCGTTGGAGGAAATCCTAGTCCTTTCTCCTCTTGGGGAGATGTTGGTGCACCTCATATGGCCACATTGTCCCTTCCAAAACTGACAATTGGCATGCCAGTATGGCTCTTCTAGACCTCTGTCATTCAAAGCACTGTGATTCCTAAGCAATCAAATCAGCAACTAGATGATACTAGAGTTACCCCCCACCTTCTACTTTGTTTGTTTCTCCATCTCCTTTTTCCTCTTCGCTTGGTGAAGCTAGTAAAACTAAAAGCCAAGTAACTGAGAAGAAGAAGAAAGGGAAGGATAAGAACAAGAAGGAGCCAACAAAAAAAAGGGCCAACCATACATCGTCTAGCAAAAATCCACACTCTGCACCATCCAAACCTAAATCTCCATGTTTCATTTGCAAAGGGGACCAATATCATCGAGATTGTCCTTACATCCCACAGATCTTAAGGGACTAGTCTCCTTGTTTGCACAATCCAGTGTCGTCAACCTCTGACAATCATGTTGAGAGTACACCGTCAACTAGTGAAAACAAAGTCAATGGACAGAAAGGAAGATATAAATTTCCTTGTAGACTGTGTGAAGGTGATCATGCCATCCACCGTTGTCCTTGTTAGTGTCGGTCTTTGCATCCTTCCTCCAGTGATCAAACATGCTCTCACAAAGTGATTTTAAGGTGTCAAGGTCAAATTTTGTCATTTTAGTGAGTCTTCAAGCAAAATTTGGTCACTAGGTATTAGGTCTAGGGTTTGCTTTTACTCCTTTCAAAGTTTTCCAAATGTTGGTCCATGTCACCATCCAGCTAAGTGTACCATCATTCAGAGGGTTTTCATCATCATGTCAAGTTCCAATGGGTCATTTTCACCTTGTTCATGCTTTAGTTGTGCCTAGGTAAGGTTCATTTCCCTCTCCTAGGGTTTTGAAGGTAATTTCTCTTGGATGGTCAAATTATCAGCAAAAATTGTATCCTGATGTTCATACACCTTCCCCTATCCTTAATGCATGTTATTAAACACTTCCCATCACTGAGATCCCCCAAATTCCTCATTTTCGCACAAACCCTAATTTCTTGCTACAAACCCTATTTTCTAGGCTAGGCCTATGTTTTTCCCTTTTTGACCCTTTCCCCTCACTCAATCTTTGAAATTCCACTTTCCCATATTTCCTAACATCCCTCCCTACTTCTCAAAATTTCCTCAAGAATTTATAAGCCCCCTATCCCCTTCATTTCGCTTCATCTCGACAAATCCCTTGTTCCACACATTGGGATAGGTGTTACTCCAATGATGTTTTTGAGCAATAAAAGATGAATTTTGGAAAATTGAGAGATATTTTTGTCCAAAATAGGCCAAGGAGGAAAACCTCCTTCACTGTTTACACAGGTGTCATTTTTTTAGAGAAATGTCAAAAATACAGTTGCCTCGGGAGAATTGATGAACCTCTGAAGTGACCTTGGGAAACTCCAGTTTTCTCCCAGCTTGGTTGGCCAAATGACTTTCTTTATGAGTCAAAGGATAACTAGACACAACGTGATTTCCAATGAGCTATCATGAGCTCAATTTGGAGTAGAGGAACACCTTCAAAAGTGGACTGTAACAACAATCTACCTTGAGGCAGCCTCATTTGGCACATTTTGACCAGTCTTGGGAGATTTACTTTTTGACAGGGAGAATGAACTCCAAATTGAAAAATTCTAGTTGGGTTGGAAATTACACTCAAAGAACTTTCCACCAAGCTATCCTTCTCCCAATTTGGACACCGGGAAGGCCTCCAAAAGTCTCCTGCAATGAGTGTTATGCATTGGGCAGGTGGCGCAGCGTACATAACTGGAGCGGTGCATTGGACAGTAATTTCCAGTGCAAATTTACACTGGCGCGACGCATAGAGAAGGCGCAATGCGTTGGGCTTGAGGCACGGTGCATAGAGATTCCAAGCCCAATTTTCTCAAAAAATTGCCCCAAATCGCCCAAAATCACATGGATTTGCCTTGTCACAAGTAGGTAGACCCTTCATCATTGTCTTTTATCTAAGTTTGGTGCTATGTCATGGTGGTTGATGAATGGTAATTATTTAACAAAAATCAAACCCTACCATTTGAAATTCCAAGAAACATGCTGCCTAGGGTTTGATTAACTATTTTTCTACCAAGTCTATCATTCCTCTATCACTCATTTGTCCCTTGATTTCATTATTCCCTAAGTTCCCCTACCCCTAAAGTCACTAATCCTCTATCCCATGTTTCCTTTCCCAAAATCCCCATTGTAAATCCCCAAACCCTAATCCTATACAAACTCCCAAAACATCCCATATTTCCCTAACTAAAATCTATCCCAACAGTCCCTAAATTCTCCATTATTTTTTCTGCCCTTACAATCCCTCATATCACTGTTTCCCTTGGTGGCAAAGGTCAAACACATCATCAAAGGCAGTCCAAGACAGTTTGACATATCAACACCTATTTCTCCAAGAAAGTTTATCTACCAGTAGACATGATGTCTGATCCTTCATATGATTATGAAGAGGAGACCCAAAGTGACTCACCTACATAGGGCCATGCACCCAGGAGGCCACATAAAGGTGGCAAAAACATAAAGGAGAATCGCCAAGCTGCCCAAAGAAGGAGGGTGGAGTTCACTTCACTCAAGCAGGAGATCAATGCTGATAGAGAGTCTTGGCTTGAGAAAGTCAACATCCACTTAGAGATACTGTTGGACAAGGCCGACAAGGACAAGGAATTGGTGAGACACATGGCTTTTCATTACATGGAAAGGAATAAAATTTGCAAGGCGCGAATAAGGAATTTAAAGGCAAAATTAAGGAAAGCATCAAAGAGGTAGAAGTGGCAAAAGGAGCATGATCGAATTTGGATATTGGCTGAGGCATCCTTGGCTCAACATAGCTCTTGATAAAGAAGGTCCAGCCCAAATTTCAAAAAATTTGGAGCAATTTTTGCTGTTTGGAATTTTTTTGCACAAAAAACAGAGTTTTCCTCCCTATGCGCCACGCCACATGGCGCTCGCTTTTGCTAGAGGGTTGAAAATTCAAAAAACGCAGCATTTTTAGATTTGGCATGAAAAATTATGCTCGCTTGTTCATGGCCAAGAAATTTGGGTAGGTTTTGGGCCCTCAAAAAGGTCAAAAACACTCAAAAAATGACCTCACTGCCCCTATTTTGACACACAGGAAGCAGCCTTGGGAGATTTGGTTTTTGACAGGGCAAATTAAGATCAAATTGAAAAATTCCACTTGGGTTGGAAATTATACAAGCAGACCTTTACAACAAGCCTACTTGGAGCTAATTTGGACACTAGAAATGCTTCCAGAAGTATGTCCATACAGGCGCTACGCATAGAGAATCAGGCACGGCACATAGAGGAAAAATTGCCAGTTTGACTAAGTTTTGCTCTGTTTTTCGCCCAGCTTTGCCTAGTTTGACTTTTCCACTTTCCTAATGGCAAATTTATTATGTAATTTGATGAAAATTGATGGATCATGATGTAAATATGTTATATTTTTACTCGTAGAGGTAGATTAATCAATTTAGAGGTTGTTTGAAACTGAATGAATCGGTTTCCTTGTTATTAGAGGCATGCTGTTATGTTGCCTAGATTCCAGTTCTCAGTTTAGGATCAGTTGGATTAGCTCCTGAACATGTGAGCTCGACTCCTAGAGGAAAGGAGGAGCTATGTTTGTCTATATTATGTTGTTTTCCAGTCATTAGCATGGTTGGACTCTTGAGAAAGCCTTGAGCTTCATTGTACACTCACATCAGTATTTTGGCTAAGGAATTGAGACCAGGATTTGCAGCATTCTTTGGGATCCCTGTGGCATTTTTTTTGGTACAGTGCTTTCTTGTGTCTTTGTGAATTTATTCATGTGTTATGTGTATCATTTCTCTTTATTTCTTCTCAGCTTATTAAACAAGAGTGTAAGTAGAATACATTGAGAAGTGCAGTGCTCTTCTTGAGGTTTGTTTTAGTCTTTAATGTTTTCCATTGTTTGGAGAGGATCCATGGCTTCCCTTGCCCTCTTCAACTCCTCCTCAGTCTGATCCATCCACCTCACTTGATTTATAGTGCCAATTACAGTTACCTACCTTGCCCCATCGAAATCCCTGCAAGAATGTGACTCATTCCCTGCACCCAAAATCTACCTTTCCCTTTGAGCCCACAAAAACACCATTTGATCAAACAAACTCCTTTACATCTATACCTAGCCTAATATTAGTAGCTATATCAGTCATCTCAAGCCCTTAGTGATCATAACTAGTTGAGATTGACCCAAAGAGAGCCCTCTCCTGACCTGGGAGGGCTAGCTACCAGGCTGAGCATGGTTTGATGTGGACCTAGAAGCTTACCTTTTCACACTGAGGTAAATCTAGGCTCTAATAGTCCCTTCCTAAATGAAGCTAAAAGAGTCTTTGATAGCCATCATGCTTCACTGCTACAACTTCCTCCCAAATACACGAAACTCTTGCTGATTCCATCACTAGTTGAAAATCCGACTGACACACATTTGTGGTTGGTCGAAGCATCTATCATTGAAGATAAACCGTCTGAGTCCACACCGGACCAAATTCAATAGGTCGAGATGGTATTCGACCCAATCTTGTCTTCAGAAGGTTTGCCTTCAGATGATACAGTCACCAAAGAGAATGAGAATGACACCATTCAAATTCTCTTCGTAAACACAGGCTCCAATGAACATGGGGGCAATCTACCCATTCCTTTACCGTAGGAAGGAAGTTCATCAAAGATGTATCTAGCCGTTTATTCGGTCCCACCTCCAAGGAACCTAGTCATTTCCTTCAACTTGAATCTACTAGGCAGACCCCGTCTACCATCTAATGTACCATTTTGAATCATAGTACAAACTTACAGAATGGTCATGGTCGGTATTATCATAGATGAAGGGGATTCTATGAGTATCCTTTCCTCAACTACTTGGAAAGTTCTTGGTTCACCATTGCTTCTGCCTAAGATGCGAAATCTGACAGGCTTCAACAAAGGAACTAGTCAACCGTTAGGGATCCTTCCAAATTTGCCTATAACTTTGAGAAGGAAAACTGTTTATCTGAACGTGATGGTAGTCCAAGGACCTTTAGATTACAATCTACTCATTGGGCATGACTACATTTATAGCATGGGAGCTATTGTTTCCTCACTCTTTCGAGTGATGTGTTTTCCACATGAAGGCAGAGTGGTCCAGCTTGTAGACCAGCTTTCATTCCCTAGTTCACACATAGCTAATAGTAAAGTGCCATCCCTATCTGGTCTTTTTGCACAAGGAATGTCTCATCAATCTCCAATCCGTCCGCCTAATGAGTGCGAGTGATTTGGTGATTGTGACTAAAACCCAAGAGGCATGCACCCTGGTCTGCTTTGGCAAGAAAACCCCAGTTATAAGGTAGGTTTCTACGTAGGAATATAACTATAGTCTGACACACCCATCTGTTTAGGAAAATGGGATTAGACTGGAAGAAGATTCCTCCATCAAAAGGTATGCCTTTTCCGACAGAGCCATGGAAGGGTTTTCACTGAAAGTTGAAGGGTAACCTGGAAAATCTACTTCGTTATATCTGGGGGCATGCAAACCTTTTTGCATGCAAGTGAAAAGCGACCATTTATTTTCTTAGTTTGTAGGTTCTTAACCCTTTAAACTCGTAGGATTGGTTTTTCCTAGCTTGCATAATGAAAGGATCTGTAGCAAAGTTTTGAATGGGGCAAGCTCCCTAAAAAATGAACCTATCGATGAGACATCCTTATTATACAACTAGCACGAGCAATTTTATGTGAAGTTCAAGCTCGTTAAAAAATAAACCTAGCAATGAGCATATGTTCCACCAGAGTTTAATCTCATTAAAAAATAAACCCACCTTCGGTAAATAACCATTGTGATCGCATAATTATCAGCTTTTGAGCCTTGGTCATGTTCTTACCATCACCTCCACTCCCTTTTAGCCGATCATACAACTCCATTTGATTGTTTACCCCTTTTGAGGAACAACTGTGACGAGTGATTCTGTTAGCCATCTTCTTTACACTACCGTGATTAAAAAGTTCCAAACCTTACCTGGAACCAGCTGCTATCCAAAATCATCACTCGTTCCTCAAAAACGAGTCTTCTTTAAGCTCTTTTCATCTGACTCGTAAAATATGAAAAGATTGCCGAGCAATTGGCCTCTCCAGCTCGTTAAAGCGATTGGAATTGCTATCCCTCCTCTAGATTTTAATCTTTTTGGACTTGAGGGATCATTACACAAAAAAATCGAGCGCTTGTCTTGTTCGGCTCATTAAAACAATCGAAAATTCATCCCTTTCATATTATTTTATACTTTTTTGGACTTAAGGGATTATATTACGAAAAAGGATTACTGGTGTTTCCTTTCTGTCTCTTTTCAAACTCTTTAAAACTGAAAAGGAACGAGTTATCCTTGTCATTAAACTCGTTAAAACAATAGCAACAAACTTGTCCATGTAGACAAGAGCGAGTTTCACTGTCGCTAGGCTTGTTAAAACATAGCGACGGGTTTGCCCAAAGGGAAAATTATAGAACAAGCATATGTTATCCTCCTCAAGCTTGACAACAATAAAGAGGTACTGGTCAGCAATGACTGGGGAAAATTGGGAAGAAAACTTGAAAAAAAATTATTGGTAGCAAGTCGCTCTTGAACATGACACTTTCTCTCCGCATCCGAGTCGGGTTGGGTTGTTCCGTTCACTGGTCATATCACCATTGGTCCATCACACCATCGATCTTTGGGGTTAACACTACCAATCCATCGTCAGTGTCGCTGATATGTTCAAGAGAAGTCACTCAGAGAGTTCACCTGTGTCTCACCCGCTGCAATACATTCACGCTCCATTTTCATGACCGCCACCCTGAACCTTATTTCATCAGATCGTTTTCACCTCCAAGATCATTTGCTTCGTTCCGTGTCGTAGATCTGGGATTCATTAAGGCCCTCCTATGACGGGTCACTTCTTGTCGACATCAGCTCATTATCCAAGAATTCGACCTAGGAACAACCCTTTCAGTACTTTGAAGCTTGCATGCCTCAATGGCAAGTTTCTCACTTTAGGCGATAGGTTTACATTAATGGCCTTTGACCGAGAGATTTTGCGTGGTTTTCAACGCCAAGTCCTTATTCACACCGCGCGAATTGTACTGTAGTGCCTTGAGGGTCATTGCCATTATTGGTGATTCCTCTCGTGCCTGTTAACAGCTTACATCATTGGCTGGGAATCAGGCGATGTATTTCCATGTTCGACTCCAGAACATTTTTTCACATGGATCGACTTGTACTCCGAGTGAAGATTGAACGAGTTTTGAAGACCCTGGATCTAGTTTCATCCATCCGGGCTATGATATATTCAAGAATATAAAGACATCAAATGTACATCATTGCCAAACAGATGATCATCCAAATCAAAGGATGATGAGTCTGAATCAT
>APFE031058201.1:2160-33406 GCA_000404065.3 Pinus taeda | reverse complement strand
CAAGTCGCTCTTGAACATGACACTTTCACTCCATCACCATGATTGAGTCGGGTTGGGTTATTTCGTTCACTGGTCATATCACCATTGGTCCACCATACCATCCATTTTTGGGGTTAACGCTGCCAATCCATTTCAGTGTTGCCGATATGTTCAAGAGAATTCACCAACCCAGCTTGTGTCTCATCCACTGCAATACCTTCACGCTTCATTCTTTCATGACTGCCACCCTGAACCATGTATCATCAGATCGTTTTGACCTCCAACAAAATAATTTTCTCTGTTTCATGTCGTAGATGTTGGATTCATTAAGGCCCTCTTACGACGGGTCACTTCTTGTCGACATTAGCTCATTATCCAAGAAGTCGACTTAGGAACAACCCTTTCAGTACTTTGAAGCTTGCATGCCTCAATGGCAAGTTTCTCACTTTCAGAAACAAGTTTACATCAATGGCCTTCGACCGAAAGATTTTACATGGTGTTCAACATCAACTCATGTATTCGCACCATGTGAATTGTACTACCATACCTTGAGGGTCATCATCATTATCAGTGATTCCTCTCACACCTCTTAACAAATTACATCATTGGCTAGTAATCAGGCGATGTCTTTCCATATTCGACTTCCGGAACATCTTTTCACATGGATCAACTTGTACTTTGGGTAAAGATTGAACGAGTTTGAAGACCCCGGATCTAGTTCATCCATCCGGGTTGTGATATATTCAGGAAAATAAAGACATAAAATGTACATCATAGCTGCATAGATAATCATCCAAGCTAAAGGATGATGGCTCTACCAGAATCATCAATCTGCCATATAGATGGTTGTCAGTCCAATATACATGAAAATGAATTTATAAAGTTGAGCATGGGAATGCCCGCCTCAGCTAGATCATGAAAATATTATGAAGATAATGTATTGTATTGTATCTTATTACAAGTCACCTTCCAGTTCAAAAAACCTCGGATCCTCATGATAAAGCATTTCACCCAACATCAAAAATACTTACAACCTCATGCTTTAGGGGGCAACTGTTATAGACATATTTTGGCACCGCAACCCCAATCTTATATGTCCATAAACCAAGGGCTTCTAAGTCCCTAAAAATGTTGTTTCATACCCTAAAAGAACAAGGTTAGCTGATTACATCATCTCCCAGAAGTTCTCGATGAAAAACTACTCAGAACTAGTCAAAACTGGACCATGTCACCTGCTCCATGGTCAAAGTACGATGCATCCCACCTAATGCACATGGGGGGTGCGATGCATTCTGAAAAGCCCTTCTATGGGGTGTGATGGGCGAGAGTGGACAAATGGCAGAGACAGTTTGCAAGGTGGATGATCATGGAATCTTCTAGAAACTACCCATTTAACACTTGCCTCTCTGAATTTGCCTAGGGATGAGTAAGAGATCATGAATCTACAAGTGGAACCAAGAAATATCAGAGAGAGGACACTAATCAAAATCCCAGAAGCTGACTCACCCACCTGCAAACATCTATATATGGATCCCTCATCTTAGAGATCGAGAGGCTGGAATTTTGCATCTTGTAAGGAAGTGCTGTTGGTTTCTTTGTGGAACATCATAGTGTTGGGTGATCTAGCTTTTCATGAGGTGAAGAAGGGATTTCATGCTGGGAGGATGGTATTGGGTCAGATCAATGGGTTGTAATCCTCTCTTCTACTACTTCTATCAATAAAGCTATTTGAGTTTTCCTCCATATTCTTGTATATCTTTGAATGTTAAATTGATATATGCATTTGTATTGTCAATATATATTTTATCCTATATTGTTTATGATTGTAGATCTCTATGCTTTGATGGTATTATGCCGATTTGACTCTACAAGTGCTCTTTGAAGTAGGACAAGTGAGGAAGGAGTGGAAAAGATCTGTCAAAGGGGAGAGGAAACAAGTAAGGAGCCAAGCGAAAGACTGAGGTTAGTACTTTCTGCTTCTCTCTCATCTACTTCTCATAAAGGAAAACACAAGTAACTTTAGTTTGTTTGTTTCTAAGATAGCTACCCATCTTAGTGGGACTAAAAACTCTGAATGGACACTAGTTTTCCCGCTAATAGGGGGGGCATAGCTGATGCTAGCCAGGTAACAAGTACTTCTGGGAGGTCGATAATAGCATTGGACTGTCCCGTGAGCGATGGAAGTGGAGTGGTAACCTCGGTGAGTTCCTTACTGAATGGGAAATATGCCTCAGAACTAGTCTGCCTACCAAAAATGGAGATGCCCTTGATGGGGTCCTCCAAATAATCTATAAGATTGGTCTCCATTGATGCCCCGGGGGTTACGCCAACAGTCGCCGTAATTTGGAGTAACCGATATAGGTGGGGACCAAACCCTACAACATGAAACCGAAAATGATAGTTTAGTCACCATTGCAGGAGGTAAGTAGGAAAGCAAAAGAACGGGGGTCGTCGACTGGTTACGGACTAGAAGTTGTAGGGGAATGGACCCAAACTATGGTTTGGACCCAGGTGTACTACAGAGGGCCTACCCCGTGTTAGGGTGTGGTCATGTCAGTTCTGTCATCGCCATCTTGTCCTTCTGCCCACAATTATCATTTTTTTACTATTTATTGGCTATTATTATCTTTTCTCTACTGTTTACTATTTATTTTCTTATATTTTAATATTATATTATGTTATATTATTTATTATTCTTATTAGGGGGCATTATAGTTCCAAAGTAAAAGTTTGGAGAATATTAATGCCTCTACACTCTATGCTTTCACATTTGTTTACATATATTTACTTTTGTATTTTGGCCCTCAATTAGAGTGCAGAGACTAGCAATGCCTCTGCAACTCCACAATCTGCACTTATGCATTTTTTTACATACATTTACTTATGCATCAGATCCCACAGTTAGATTGTTGAAATTAACAATACCTTTGCACTCCATGCTTCCACATTTGTTTACATATATTTAATTCCACAAAAAAACATAAATCTCATAATGCATATAGTAGTTCTTGGAAACCTACAACTAGTAGTTCTCCTCATGGAAACAATTGAGGATCCTTTGAAGATATAAATAGGTGGGTATGTATCTATGGCCATCATTGCTAAATCCCCTTTGTCAATAGAAAAGTATGAATGTTTTCTGTTTCACCTTTCGTCTCTTTGCCTTCATCGTCAATGAGAGACTAAAGGTCATAATATGGTAGGATTTTGATTTATTTATGTTGTTTGACACTATTTGTAGCTAGTGCCAAAGTATTTGTAGTTTATGTTTTTGGGTGGATGAATTTAAGGTTGTTGCTTGCATATAAGCTCATAGCGTGGATATCCTGGAATGCACAAGGCTCAGTTGCAATGTCCTGAGAAACATTATTAATCGTAAATTTATGAGTCCAAAAAATCGGCAACAAGAAACATTCCTCTGCTTGTATTATTCTGGACTATATCATTCTTCGCATTTGTGGAGATGTAAGGGTCGTTGCTCGAACATAACATAAGATTATCATTGTAATTTTTGGATTTAATATGCAATGTTAAATAAAATTGAATGTAGTTGATTAATGATATTTGATTAATGTCATGAGTTTAGGATTTTATTAATAATATATTTTTATTAGTATTCTATATTTTGGTTTCTTTTGACTCACACTTAAAATTAGGTGCAACTACCTATCTTGGTTGGTTCAATTTAATCTTGCCAATCAGTCTTGCAAATGAACTCTAATCATTCTATGAAAATATATTTTATTTAGTAATTAACAAAGTTATCACTTACAACACATTTATTTGGTTGTGCAAACCTTTTCTTGTGCAAAGCTTTCCGCATACTTAAATCCCCATACATGAAAATGTCCACACAAGTTATGTTGGTCTCCCTTTCACACTATTATTGAGTGGACAGACTTATTGACCAAGGATGGGATTGGTGGATTTCGATTTCGTGGATTGTGTTGGGTATAATTTGTCGAAGCCGGGAAGAAATAGCGATTGCTTTCCTATTGCTAAGAGAGAGTAAGGAACAACTTGTACATTGAACTGATTGAATACTTAACCGCAAAAGTTCTTCCACACTTCCTGGTTTTGTTCCCACTTTGTACTTCCAATATTATTGAAGGATCTACATTTAAATTAATCCCAGGTAGTTTTCATTGAAATTATTGAAATGAGAATACATCAACATTTAATATTAGGTGTTTAATCATTTCATAAAAGTAAGCAATGAACACTCGAATTAAAATTCGAATTTCATGCTGGGTTATATAATAAAAGTTTTTATTTTCCTATAACATTGATATATATGACCAATAACATAATGATTTGAAGTGTATACAATCATAGAACCCACACGAGTCTCATTTTGGGTATGCCAGTACTAAGGGTCATACCACTACTAACTAGCGGGTTATAGATCATCTCATTGGGTCTCACCAATATCAACAACTACAGTATGTATTATGAATTTGTTTTAGTTAGAAGGAATAGACGTGGAAACATAATGCATTACAATGTAGAACACATGCAAACAATTTATTTTTTTCTTGTTGAATGTATACAAAATGCACATATACTACCACCTCTTTGCACAACTCGGCATAGGTGAAATATTCCATCAATATTGGTACTCTCAAAAGATTAATGTTTGAGCGAAAATGGAATCCCTACAAAGAGGTAGAGATCTGATATTAATCCAAGAAAAGAGTTAGGTACCTGATATTAATTTAAAGATTTTGGACCATGTTAATTTATGAGAATTTAATGTAGAGGGATTCCATTTCCATGTTTTCATATTGGTGGAGTGTGCAGATGCATATATGTGTAGATGATACTAAGCAAAACATTTAAATTTATCTATGTGGAATAAAAAAATAGTGGTGATGGATTCCATGCTTCCTCCACACAATTATTCAACCCTTGGCCCCCCTCGCTGACGTAACGGATTTTCAACATTGGGCACAATAGTAAAAATATCAGGGATATGAGGGTCAGGTGTAACAATGTCAGTGTCAAGCGCTCACTGATAGAATAACCACCTAGAAAATTATATGTACATTTTTTAAATGAATCATTAAGACTATAAAATACTGAAAATAAAACGAACTCCACCATGGGAATTATGTCCCATCAGAGCTTACTGAGTGAATTTTGTAGAAATTCCTTGTAGATTCAAACTACTTATGTAATTTACTAAAACAAAAGACTTGAATATATTCTACTCATTGGCGGAAATCAATTAATCGATCGTGAAATAAAAACATAAAACTGAGATAGTGTTCAACACACATAATCAATATTTTATCTAGGGGAAAGCAACCACTCAAAACCTCTGAACTAGTATACTATATCTCTCTACTTCACAGACTGACACTAGCCAATACTTAGCCAATTTTATGCCTGCCAAGCTCCTATTTCCTTGCGGTGTTAAATAATGAATTATCATCCTATTAATTAGGGAAATTTCTCATTGGGAATTGCACAATTCGTTTAGACCTTTCTCTGATTGCATGCACCACCTATACAACCTAGAAAATCATACAAATGATAGTACACTACTCTTGAACTCCAATATCAATTGGGTAACTCGAATTTTGTGCATGAATGACTTAATTTAGGCTAATTTATGAGTTAACTGAAAGAACAATTGAAGTTAAACCCCACTACTAGACCCTCCACTAGTTCTTAATCAGTTAGAGCTAGTTAAACTCATAATAACTCAAATTAACTTAACTTGATTGCTAAAAATTAGCGATCAATCATAACTAAACATAATGCAAGTGTATCGAACTCAAATTAACAAAGTTGAGATAACCTATGATCCTAAAAATTAGGAATCATTGTACACAACTGAAATTAGAATTCCAATTTATCCTAATTAATTTGGGAAAAAAATTAGGAATTTCTTGCTGCATTTTCAAAAATTCCTATCAGCAAAAAAGGAATTCAAATCTACCCTGATCCATCCTCTTTGTAATGTACTGCATGAAATCGTTCTCACTATTTTTGTTCCTACTGCAACATCTACAACTAAAAATAATAAAAAAAACAAATTGAATCAACTATGTCTGGAATTATCTATTGGGAAAATTGTGTTGTTGTTTACTCTGCTACTAAGACTCCCACTCTGATGTCAACACTCCTATGCATTGCTCAGTATATAACTGACACTGATCCTCCTACTACTGAATATTGTGGGACCTTGTACAAAGGTAATGATCCATGAGACAAAAAACACCTCAATCGATCCTGTCAAAATTTCTGCACTTATGAAACTATTGCTTCACATCGCCCCACCTCACACTTGAAGGTATGGATGCATGTGCTCCCTCTTACCACTTAGCTCAAAATATCCCCCTACTGGATGTCTCTTCTTGGGTTGATTTTTCCACTTTGTCTCCTCTCCGCTTCTCTATTTGTGGCTGCTCCACAACTTTCTGAGGTTGCTTCCAAGGAACCAATTAGAGAGGTAAATCATGCTCCCTCTCTACCACCAAGTCTCTAACCCTTTTATTTCCCCTAAATGATTTCCATGCATCTTCTACCTAAAGTGAATATAGGTTCTTGACTTGCACACTGATGTTCTTCACTTGTCCCATGGTGATGTGTCTCAGGAATTCCATTCCTTTGATGAATATGACATCGTAGGCCATGGTACTCCAACACCACGATGGAAACAAGATTCTTCTTTAGACCTAGAACAAACATCACATCCTTAAGTTTGATAGGGGAGCCTAACTCCCTATAAAAAGTAAATGTACCAATATTGGTCATGCTATACGTTTTTTCACATCAAAACTCAATGTTCTGCTTAAGGTCTTTCTCTTCCAAGTAACTGAACAAATATTTGTTCCTATTCATGTGGAATGAGGAACCATTATCCATTTACCACATGCCTCCCATTATTGTTCTTTCCATGCATGTAATGAGAGAAAAATAAAGATCGAACTATGATGCTAGAGCTTCACCTATTGCTACTACTTCAAGCTCCTTTCTTGCCTTCTTGTGTGGACACTTCGTGGCATAGTGCCTGAATTCATGTCAATGAAAGCACTTGATTTTAGACAATTCTTTCTTCTTACCCTCTTGGTAGGAATGAATGTCGCCTTGGCATTGTTTCCTCTTGGCCTTCATTCCTATGCTGAATAATGTAAATTCCTCTTCCACTTCTTTGGATGAGGTCCCATCTCTAGTATACTACCTTATCTCCTCTTGTACTAAATCAAACCAAATGCATTCCAAATTTGGTAGCTTCTCCCTCCCATTTAGAAAATCCTGGTAGTTGCTCTAGCTCTTGTGAAGGCCTAAAAATGCTAAGTTTACCAAATCATATTCTGCTACAGTAAATCCAACTTGACCAAGTTCATCACAACATTATGTGAACCTACTGAGGTACTATGGTATGGTGTCATTCTCCCGCATCTTAATATTCCAAAGCTTTTCCTTCAGTGCTATCTTCCTATGATCACTACTGGTATGCAATAGATTTGTTAATGCTTGCAACATTTCATATGTAGTCTCTTTCTCATGGAGATTTAAGAAAATATGGTCATGAACTCCCTCCAATATGATCCTCCTCACCTTTTCTACACACTTCTTCCATTCTACTAGATCTTAACCATCAAATGTTGGAGGCTTCGGGATATCATTATCTATGAATTCCTTCAGCCCATTATCTTCTAGCACTTCCTCCATCCTATCCTTCCTGAAACATAGTTCGAGCTTCCCTCAAGGTCATACTTCGGTCTTAGTCCATAGAAATCCATCCTATTAGATCTAAATAATTGATCATGCAAATTTGATCCACCTACAAAGAAAACTTTGAATTTTATTCTTTACTATGATTCTTGCTCCGATGCCATGTAGAAATTCCTTGTAGATTCGAACTATTTATGTAATTTACTAAAACAAAAGACTTAAATCTAATCTACTCAACCACATAAATCAATTAATCGATTTTGAAATCATAACATAAAGATGATACAATATTTAACACACATACTCAAAATTGTATCTAGGGGAAAGCAACAACTCAAAACCCCTTCCTATTTGTATTTCATTAATCAGAAAATAGAGAAGAAATACAATGATTTTTGAAGCCTGAGTAACCTTTTCACTAGTATAATATGTATGTCTACGTCATAGACTGACCCTGGCCAACAGTTAGCCAATTCTCTTCCTACCCAAGCTCCTTTTTACTTACGTTAGCCCCCTATTAATTAGGGAAATTTCTCATTGGGAATTGGACAATTCCTTTAGGCCTTTCTATGCGTTCATGCACCACCTATACAATAAGGAAAAATATACAATTGATAGTACATTGCCCTTGAATTCTAATATCAACTGGGTTGAAAAAATATGAACAAGAAAATCCTAATTTAATTTGTGCTTGAATTAAATTAGCAATTAAATTGTAACTCTATTCTCATAGCAACTAGTCACAGTTAACTAAGATAAGTTGACTTAGTTGGCTCAGTAAATTTGAGTTTGAAGCCTATATAGGTTAATGTGGAGTGATCCCTAAATTTTAGGGGCCCAGGTTGAGTTCTTATTGTGTTGTAATTATTTAATTTAGTTTAACTAATTAAATTCAGTTAAACTAGTTCTAATTGATGGAGGAGCTAGTAAGTGGTCAAGTGAATTAGATTGGTTTTAATTCAGATGCAGTGATCGATTAGATAACTGATAATTCACTAAAAAATAATTCATGCATGTCATTTTAGAGGAAGACCCAGTTGAGATTAGAGATCAGGGAGAGTGTTCTATTAGCTGTAAAATCATCTAAATTAAACTGATGATGCATGCAATCAGAGGAAGGCCTATGGATGGATTTTGCAATTATGAATGAGGAATTTCGCAACTAAATATGGTCTAATTCACTAGCAAAATGGGCAAGGATGAAGAGGCTTGGTAGGCAACAAATTTGGCTAATTATTCGCTTGAGATGGTTTTGAAGCAATGAGCCAGATTGTACTTGTGTAGAGTTTATTCAGGTTGAACAAGCATTGTATTTTATTCTCATATCTTCTGGTTAATGTGATATACATATATCGGCTTTTTTAGCTGAGGCTTTCCCCAGATAAATTATTATGTTATGTGTCATTGGAATTCTTCCTTTTCTTCTTCATGATTTCATCAATCAATTTCTATTTCTACTGATGAGTAGAGTAGATTCGAGTCAATTGTTTTAGTATATCACAATCTACAGTTTGAATCTAGAAGAAAATTCTACATGGTATCAGAAAAAAATCACTATAGAAGAGGAGAATATGATTTTGTTGTTTAGGGGAAAATGAATTTTAAGTTTCATACTTCGGGGTCAACATGATCTCGTTCTATGGTTTGAGACTTGAGTATGCCCTCGAGGGAATCTTGAATTACATAGATTGGAAGGAAAGGGTGGAGGCAGGGTTGGAAGACATTGTGATGAAGGAATTCATAGATCATGTTATCATGAAGCCTCCAAAATTTGATGTTAAAGATCTGGCTGAATAGAGAAAGTGTGTGGAAAAGGTGAGAAGGATTATCCTAGAAGGAGTATGAGATCATATTGTCTCAAATCTCCATGGTAAGTAAAATCCATTTGCAATTTGGAACGAATTGGCAGATCTATTTAAAAGCAACAGTGGCAATAGGAAGCTAGCACATAAGGACAGGCTTAGAAAGATCAATATGGAGAAGGGAAACTCAATTCCAAAGTATTTGACCAAGTTGACCTAATGTTGGGATGAGCTTAGAACTGTTGAGGTTATTGTTTCAAAAAATGGTCTAGTGAGCCTAGCACTTCTAGCACATCCCATGAGCTGGCACAACTACCAAGATTAGCTAATGTGAGGGAAAATCTACTAGAATGGGAGATATTGTGGTTTGACTTGGTATAGGAAGAGATTCAATGAAACACCAAAGACGGATCCTCATCAAAGCATGATGATGAGGAGAACTGTGCTTTAGTTGGAAAGGAAACGAAAGGGAAGAGTAAGTCATATCAATCCAAATCAGATTCTAGTCAGGCCAACAAGAAGAAGGACATGTCGAAAATCAAGTGTTTTTACTATCACGACCTGGGACACCATGCCACAAAGTGTATGCACAAGAAGGCTGATAAGAAGCCTTTAGGGGGAGAAAAAGGTGAGTCTCTTGCTTCATAATTCGAATTAGATTTCACCCTCATCACTTGTATGGTGTCATCAGTGATTAGTAGTGTGTGGTACTTGGATAGTGGAGCTTCATTCCATATGATTGGCAACAAAGATCTCTTCACTAACTTGGAGGAGAAGGATCACCATATGCACATTCAGGAAGGGAGATGATGGGAGGTATAACGCAACCAACATCAATATTTTCACCTTTCAAAGGGAGTCTAGTTCTTCCCTCACATTGATAGAGGTCATGTATGTTCCAGGTTTGAAAAATAACTTGGTTTCTATTGCCATGTTGGAGAATTGAGGCTATGATGTGATATTTAGCAAGGGAAAGGCTTTCCTTCACCACATATCTATATGATAGGTGGATTGGATGAGGGTTCGAGTGAAGAGCCATTATAAATTGGAGGTAGAAGACTACGCTAATTTTAGCTCTAAAGTAGAGAAGGTGTAGAGATGAGACATCAATGAGTTGTGGCATATAACATTTGGTTACTTGCCCCATGTAGATTTGAAGATCATGTAACAAATTTCTATAGGAATTCCCAAGGGTACACTAGAGCATAGAGACATAAGAAAATGATGTACACTGGGGAAGTACACCAAAGCTTCCTTTCATGATCAAGACAGTCAAGCGCAAGTGATTCTTGATCAAGTTCCTCAGATGTGTGTGGACTATTATCAACAACATCCACGTCCAAGCACATATATTATGTAATATTTGTTGATGATTTTTCTCGTAAGTGTTATATTTTCTTCAAGAAAAATAAAGATCATATGTTTACTAAATTTTGTGAATTTAAAGCACTTGTTGAGAGATATACTGGAAGGAAAGTTAAATCTCTTAGAAGCAATAATGGTGGTAAATATGTGTCGAATGAATTAAACAACATTTATGCATCAGAAGGAAATCTACAGGAGTTGATAAAACCTCATAACCCATAGAAGAATGGGTTGGATGAAAGGAAGAACATACGTATTGTGGGAGCAACATGGGTGATGTTGCATGATGAGGGCCTACCACTAGAATTATGGGTTAAATCATGAAACACAACTATTTATTTGCATAATAGAATCCCTTATCGAATTCTTAGGATGATTACACCAAAAGATCATTTTTGAAGGAAGAAATTAGATGTGGAACACTTCAGGATCTTTGGTTCATCAACCTACTACCATGTTACCAAGGATGCAGGGAAAAATATAGAGCCAACAGCTAAGTTGGGCATATTTTTTGGGATACACTAATACACCTCACAACTATCGGGTGTACCTTCCAACCAACAAGATGACAGTGGTTCATAGAGATATGAAGTTCGATGAAGAGAAGGGTATGCGATGTTCCCTTGGGAGGGAGCTTCAACTACATGTAGTTGAGGAGCTTTTAGCTCCAAAGGAGGAACCTCAGGATGATGTGGAGGAGTGACATGCAAAAGAGCAAGGAGGGGAAACACCCAATCATGCAAAGACGTCCATAAATGGGAGAGTGATTCAATTTTGAATATTAGGTTATTTTGCTAATATCCTGCTTAGGTTAGGAACAAAATGGTTTCATTATGCTTAAGGATTCATGAATTTTTGCAAAGTGAAAGGATGAGTTTTTCTGTTAATTTTACGAGAAATTTAACATAAGTAAGAGACTAAATAGTAGTATAAACATGTATAGAGCATTATCAAAAACACATTAGGACATGAACATGATAAAGGAGTTCAACCCTCTTGGGCTACGTCTCCCTGGTCCAACTTCCAATGGCTTGGGCCTCTCTATTATTCTCAAAAGTGTAAAAAGATGTGTTTACAATGCACAAATGCTTCTGAAACCTTCTCCAATGAGTCCAGAATGTCCATAAAATTGCTCTCTAACCTCTTATGGGCATCCAATTTGGTGGCAAGCTGAAGAAGTTATGACCTCTCATAGTTTTCCCAATATTCGCTCCACAAATTACACCATTTCTGACATGATTCTACAATTTCGCTCCAAAAAGGGCTAATTGGGCAAAAATTTCACCGCGCAACATCCATAAACAATTGGCACCAATAGATCCATCACAATTCACAATTAAAGGGAACCAACAAGTATTATGGTTTGTGAACAAGGCATGGGTGATATGTGATTATGATAAGTGTTGACCCGACGGAACTATCACTTGTAGTATAATTGTGTTGCATCTATAATATATCACAATCAGAGGAGCCATGGTAATACATATAATGATACTTTGCAATTTGTGATATGCAATTGTGATATCGCAATCACAAATTGATCCTATTGGGGCTGATTCTGTAACGCTTCCATTCTGCGATGTGTGACTACGATTATCGCATCGCACCCTGTATTGCTCTGGGCTGATTCTTCAATGCTGACCCACCTCCGATATGTGCTTTTCGAAATGCGGGACCAATGCTAACCTACCACTTGGTGGTTCCCCATTTGCTGAAGGGTCCTTCCACTTCATCTTCTCCTACCATCTATCCAAGTAAAACCTAAACTTTGACTTGATCTAACTTCTTCATATGAACTTAGATTCTAGTGTCATTCACACCGTTGGAATTAGGATGACTAGCACTTCGATCTGTAGCTAAGTTTATTGAGATTTAGCCACTTTGAGTTTGAGACTAATTTTGAGCACCTGATCACTCCTCCCCAATGGAAGCCTTTTGGACCCAAAAAGGTCTCTTTCAATTGTCATTTAGTTGAGGGTACAGTTCCCTAACCTTTCCAACCTCTATTGATTTGGATTTCAAAAGATTTGTACCATTAATCCCCACTTGAAGATAATAAACACTTCCCCTTTTGAATATCGTTGTTCTTCTGTCAAGTATAGTGTCTTGTTGAAGCTCATCAAGGAAATCTGGAGAAAAGTATTCAATAGATGGAATTTGAATATTCTCTCCTTGATCTTCAATCAAAGGAGGCTCATAAAACCTTAAATTCTCAACATTAACAACAACATAAATTTGCATATATGAAGGAAAATTAAACATGAAGGCATTGTTACCAATCTTTTCCAAAATTTTGAGTTGACCCTATCTAATTGGTTTTATCTTTTTACCTTCTCCTTGGAGCATATATTTGTTAATGTGAAGCCAAACTTTATCACCAACTTGGAACTTCTGATCTTTATGATGCTTCTGTGCCTTGCTTTGTACCTGCCTTGGCTTTTCTGAAGCTGTTCTTGAACTTTTTGGTGTACTATTTGGATTTGTTCAATGAAATTTCTTGCTTTGTCTATGTCTCTATGACCTTCAATAGAAACAACTTTGCCAAAAATAAAATGCAAAGGATATTTAGGAAAGTATCTCAAGCATGACTCAAATGGTGAAGTTTGACTTGAAGAGTGTTTGGCTGGGTTATAAGCATGATGAATATAGTGAAAATGCTCATCCCACAACTTAGGATGCTTGCTGCAATACCCATGAAGAAGATGTGTCACTGTTTTGTTCAACACTTCTGTTTGACCATCTGTTTGTGGATGAAAAGTTGTACTCTTTTTCAATTTGGTGTCCATAAATCCCTGCAATATTCACCAAAAATTCCCAATAAAGAGAGAATCTCAATCACTGCCAATGGATGTGGGCAATCCAAAATGCATCCAAACATTCTGAAAGAATAACTTAGCAGTTTGTTCAGCTGTAAATTTCTTTTTACATAGCATCAAAATACACATTTTGCTGAACCTATGCATAATACAGATAAATAATCATGGCCTATTTTTGACAATGGAAGACCTCCTACAAAATCCATAGAAAAGCTCTCCCACGGTCATGAACGAACTGGAAGTGGTGTGCACAATCCTAACTTTCTATTGATAGGCTTACTAATTGCACATAATGAACATCCCTTAATAAAACGAGACACACTTTCAAGCATATGAGGCCAATAACAATACCTCTATAGATTTCCCACCATCTTACATACATCAAAATGACCAACAACAAGAGAATAATGTGCCTCTCTTATGATGTTAACTCTTTCTCCCTATGGAGGACAAAGCTTTCCAAGATGGTACAACAAGTTATCATGCAAATGATAATCCAATTCCTTTACTTGGTTACCTTGACTGAAGATTTCATAAACATTTTGAAAGTCATTATCTAATGCATATTGCTCAATATAATTTTCATGTAAAACAAAATTATTCTCGAGTAAAGTGGTTACTCTAACAATAGGCCTAGAAATCATATCAACAACTTTATTGTAGATACCTTTCTTATACTTGATTACCAACGTGAATTATTGAAGAAAACCCATCCATCGAAAGTGCCTTGATTGTTGCAACTCTGATTGAGATTTCAAGTATTACAATGGTTGATGATCAATGTGAATGACGGTTTCCTTACCCATCAAGTAGTGTTTCCATTTTTTCACACTTGTCACCAATGCATACAGTTCCTTGTCATATGTAGGATAATTAATCACTGCAGCATTAAAATTTTCTGAATGAAAATAGATAGGTTTACTATGTTACATGAGGACTGCACCCATGGCATAGTCGCTAGCATCAGTATAAATTTAAAATGACTATCTCAAGTCTATAATTGCAAGTACTAGAGTTGTACTAATATTCTCCTTCAATGCATCAAAGGCCTTTTGTTGTTTGCCTCCCCACAGAAAAACTTGTTTCACACTTGTCAATGCATGTAAAGGAGCAGCTATAAGAGCAAAATTACCAATGAATTTCCTCCAATATTGGGCTTCTCCCAAAATACTTCTTACCTCAGTAAATATCTTTGGTATTGGCCAATTCACAATGACATCAACCTTGGAGGGATCTATTTTCAATTCACCTCCTCCAACAATATGACCCTAGTAAACTAAAGAAGTTTTTCCAAATTCACACTTTGACATCTTAAGATACAACTGTTCTTTTATCAAGACATCAAGTACTTTTCTTACATGCATGACATGTTCATCGTGAGATTTAGTGAAAATTAAGATATCATCTAAGTATACTATGATAAACGCATCATGAAATGGCCTCAACACATCATTCATCACATGCATGATTGTAGCAAAAGCATTACATAAACCAAAAGGCATAACTAGCCATTCAAACAATCCTTGTTTTGTTTTGAATGTTTTCTTCCAAATTTGTCCTTTAACTATTATGATTTGATGGTAGCCACTTCTTATGTCCACCTTAGTAAAATAATTTTCATCTTTCAATGGATAAATTAAATCATCTATTCTAGGCAGTGGGTAATGATTCCTTACCATAATTTTGTTCAATGCACGAAAGTCCACACACATGCACCATGTCCCATCTTTCTTTGGCACCAAGACAATGGGTGAACCACATGGAAAGGAAGATGGTATGATGATCCCTTTAGTCAACAATTCTTGAATTTTCTTCTTAACTTCTGTGCTTTCCATCACTGACATCCTTTACATTCCAATGTTAGGAAGAGGACAATCTTGTTGCAATTGTATCTCATGTGGGATTCCTCTCTTGGGAGGTAGTCCCTTTGTTTCCTGAAACATATCATTGTATTGGTTAACTATGTCAACCAATTCAGATTTCAAATTTGAATCACAACCATTAAAAACTTCATTATCAACATCATTCTTGGGTTTGATCATGAGAAGCACAAAATTCTTGCTCGAATTCATTAGTCTTTTCATCTGCCCTACATTAAAAGGTGAAAGATTTATTTTGTTGCTATGAGATCTCAAAATATAATCTACTCCATATTTGAATAAATCATATTTGTTTTCATGTCTATGGAATATAGATTTTCTATCATAAAGTTACGGGCTACCAAAAACTATGCCACAAATATCTAACAACACAACATCAAGCTTCACTTCATCTATGAAATTTGTAGTAATGGCGAATTTCAATTTACACTTTATAGTAACCTGCAATTGCACATAGGCACACACCCATCCAAGTGGCTATGGTTTATGATGTGGAACGATTTCCAAATTTAAACCTTTAGAACATTAGGTTTTGTTGCTAAGATCCTCGTTAGATTAGAAACTAAATGCTTTCATTATTCTTAAGGATTCATGAATTTTTGCAAGTGAAATGATGAGTTTTTATGTTAATTTTATGAGAAATTTAACATAAATAAGCCACTGAACAACAACATAAACATGTATAGAACATCATAAAAAACACATTACAACGTGAACATGAAAAAGGAGTTCACAAGTCCCAAGAGCATCAGACACGTAAGTGGTGACTTCCAGATGGATTTACAAGGATTCATACTCACCACTTACTTGTCTATTAGTTTTTTGATAATGGAGTCATGTCTATGGAATATAGATTTTCTTTCATAAAGGTACGAACTACCCAGAACTATGCCACAAATATCCAATGACACAACATCAAGCTCTACTTCAGCTATGAAATTTGCAGTAGTGGCGAATTTCTATTTACACTTTCTAGTAACCTGCAATTGTGCATTGTCATGTCATGTCTATGGAAGATAGCTTTTCTGTCATAAAGGTACGGGCTACCCAAAACTATACCACATATATCTAGCAACACAAAATCAAGCTCCACTTCATCTATGAAATTTGTAGTAATTGTGAATTTCAGTTTACACTTTCTAGTAACCTACAATTGCGGATTGTCACACACCTATCCAAGTAGATATGGTTTATGATGTGGAACGGTTTCCAAGTTTAAACTTTTCACAATGTTTTCAAAGAAAAGATTGGTTTGAGAGCCATTGTCGAAAATCATATCAATCTTGTTGTGTTTCGAGATGACATTTATCTGAAAAAGTTGTATTCTCCTCTTTTCATTTGGAGTTTGATATTGTAAGTTTGAATAACTAGTGCTAGCAATGGATTCTTTTCCGTTAAACCCCATGGATATGATTTTATTTTCATCACCCGAATCAGATCCCAAATCTTGTTGAGTGGTTGCAGTTGTCTTTTGTTTTCCCTTGTTGTTGTTTCTCTTTCGTCTCATTTTGGGATGAAGCTTCCAAAAATGAGCTTCATCGTGAACCTCCTTGGAACAATGTTTGCATGTAAAATTCTCTCGTTATTTTTTGATATATTCATTTTTCTTTTCCTTCCCTTTTAAAGCCTTTTCCTTTTCTTTACTCTTAAATGTATTTTTACTACCTTCTTCTAGGGTGTTTTTCCCTCTTGCCTCAATATGAGTCACTTGCACACGCACACCATCTAGGTTATTTGGATTAAAAATTAAGATAGTATGCCCAAGGTAACTATGTAAACCCCCTACATACTTCAGTAGTGTGTCATGTGATTGAAAAAATACACCTAACATCAAAGACCTTTTTCTCAATTCTTGGGTGTAATCTTCCACATTTTGACCTTTAAGTTGTCTAAAGTTCTGTCAATTCATGATGGACTTCTGCAAATAAGCTAGAGGCTAGAATTGTCTTTTAATTGCAACAATGAAATCATTCCAATAAATTGAGATCTTACCATGTTTTTTAATATCCTCTTGGGTCTTTGATTCCCACCATACCAGCGTTGCACCCTCCATTCTCAAGGAAGTTAACCAAATCTTCATGTCATCCTCTTGAAGATTTTGAATCCTGTAATACACCTCCAACTGACGAATGCAATTACCAAGCTTCTCTACATTCACTTCACCATTATACATGGGCATCTCAAATTTAACATCAAGTTAAAGTTGATTTACCAATTCCTTTTGAAGTATGATGATGAGTATGAGTAAGGGTTATGTTAGTGGAAGAGGGTGAAGATGCTTGTGAAGAAGAAGATGAAAAAGATGGTGGATAGGGTGGGGCTTTGTCTCCATTTCCATTTCATCCTTTTCCATTACCTCCTAAAGAGCATTCTCCTTTGGGAGGTTTGGAACTTTCCCCTAGAAGCCTGGTATTCCTCCCTTCATAAAGGACCTTTACCATCTCTATCATATAAAATAAATCCTTTCTTAAGGTCTTCTCATATTCTATCATGTTTTTAGGTTCTCCTTCATGATACATGATCTTTGGAGTCTCAACTACAACTCAGGGCTGATATGGTTTTGGATATTGAGGCAACCTTTCTCTCCTTCCCCTTGACCTAACTTTAGGGCTCCCAACCAGATTCCCTTCTCCTCTTTTGAGTTTTAACCTTGTAAGCATGACATAAAATTACAAACAGTTAAATATTTTTTCACAAATAAAACCTAGTGCTATGATACGAAAATGATTTGATATAGAATATTAGATTGTTGTGCTAAGATCCTCCTCAAGTTAGAAACAAAATTCTTTCATTGTGCTCAAGGATTCATGACTTTTTTGCAAGTGAAATGACGATTTTTCATGTTAATTTTATGAGCACTTTAACATAAATCAGAGACCGAACAACATCATAAACATGTACAGAACATAATCAAAAACACATTACAACAGGAACAAATAAAGGATTTCACAAGTCCCACGACCAAAAAACAAGTAGGTGGTGATTTCCAAATGGATTTACAAGGTAAAGCAAGCAACATATAGGAGTGTGGAGAAACACAAAGCTGGTTTTGTGGCCAGAGGGTTCTCTCATGTGGAGGGAATTGATTGCAATGAGACTTTTTCTCTTGTAGCAAGGTACTCATCAATCAGATATATTCTAGCACTGTCAGCACAGATGGGATGGAAGATACATCATATGGATGTAAAGACAACATTCCTCAATGACATGATTATGGAAAAGGTGTATATTGTGCCGTTGAAAGATTTGAGGCATTCAATAGAGATTTACATGTGTGTAGACTTAGGCAAGTGTTGTATGGACTGAAAAAAACACCGTGTGCTTATTACACCGAGATTGATAACCATTTCACCAGTTTGGCCTTCACCAAAAGTGAAGCAGATGTGAACCTTTAGCATATTGTGGTTGAAGGTAAATTGTTGATTATTGTATTATATGTGGAAGATTTGATTCTGAGAGGTGATGAGAAGATGAGCAAGTCTTGGAAAGAGGATCTTACAATAGAGTTTGAAATGAAGGGCATGGGGCTCATGCATTTCTTCATGGTATGAAAGTATGGAAAGGACATGAGGAACTATTTGTCTCTCAGGGCAAGTATGCCAACACGATACCGAATAAGTTCCATATGGAGAGAAGTTAACCCATGGAGATTGCTCTAGCTAGTAACTAGAGGAAGGAGGATGCTATTTCAGGTGAGGTAGTGGAGGCTACTATTTATAGACAACGTGTGGGTTCACTTATGTATTTGGTGAACACACAACCAAACATGTGTTATGTAGTTAACTAGCCTATTCAAGCCATTGTTAAGCCAACCAAAATGTATTGGAAGGCAACTAAACATGTGTTGCGATACCTCAACAACACCACTTAGTTTGGTCTTTGATACAAATGAAAAAGGGGAGTGAAGCTTCAAGGCTTCATAGATGCAAATTGAGTAGGGAGTCCTTCTGATAGGAAGAGCAAAGCGGGGGTAATATTCAGTACTGGGTCAACAAAATAAAGGAGCGGGATGCAGATATTTTGATATAGGCATTGTCAAGATGTAAATTTAAGCTTCAAAGAGGCTGGATTGGGGTAGAAAATAATCCCTTTCTTGTTGACAGGGAGTGTTAAAGATAGGAACAAGAAAATCCTTATTTAATTTGTCCTTGAATTAAATTAGGAATTAAATTGTAATTTTATTCCCATAGTAACTTGTAAGAGTTAAATAAGTTAAGTTGACTTAGTTGGCTTAGTAAATTTGAGTTTGAAGTCTATATAGAATCATGTAGAGTGATCCCTAAATTTTAGGGGCCCACGTTGATTTCTTATTGAGTTTTAATTATTTAATTCAATTTAATTGAGTTAAATTCAGTTAAAGTAGTTCTAACTGATGGAGGAACTAGTGAGTGGCTAAGTGAATTAAATTGGATTTAATTCACATGCAGTGATCAATCAAATAACTGATAATTCGATCAAAAATAATTCATGCATGTCAGTTCAGAGGAAGACCTAGTTGATATTAGAGTTCATGGATAGTGTACTATTAGTTGTAAAAACATCTAAATTAAACTGATGATGCATGAAATAAGAGGAAGGGCTATGGATGGATTTTCCAGTTATGAGTGAGGAATTTCTAAATTAAATATGGGCTAATTCACTTGGAAAATTTATAGGGAAGTAGGGGTTGGCAAGCAATGGATTTGGCTAAGTATTGACTTGAGTTAGTTTGTGAAGCAATGAGTGAGATTATAATTGTCGAGAGATTGTTTGGATTGAACAAGCATTTTATTTTCTTGTCACATCTTATGGTTAATGGAATATATAGATAGCAGGGTTTTTAAGTTGAGGCTTTCTGCAGATAAATTATTGTGTTATGTGTGATTGGAACTCGTCCTTTTATGCTTCATGATTTCATAGATCAATTTTTGTTTCCGTTGATGAGTAGAGTAAATTTGAGTCCATTATTTTAACATATCACAGTCTGCAACTTGAATCTACAAGAAAATTATCCATGGGTAACTCAAATTTTGTGCATGCATGAGTTAATTTAGGTTGATTGATGAGTTAACTAAAATATCAATTGAGGTTACACCTCACTACTGGACCTTCTACTAGTTCTTAATAAGTTGAACTAGTTAAACTCGTAATAACTCAAATGAACTAAACTTGATTGTTAGAAATTAACAATGAATCATAACTAAACATAAATCAAGTGTCTCCGACTCGAATTAATTGAGTTAACTAGCCTAGGTTCCTAAAATTTAGGAATCATTGTACACAACTGAAATTAAAATTTGAATTTCTCCTAACTAATTTGGGAAAAATTAAATTGGAATTTCTTGCTACATTTTCAACAAATTGAAAATTAAAAATAATGTTTCTAGGAAATTAACAAATTAATTTTGAATTTATGGAAAATAGAAATATTCAACATTTTTCTGAAACTTTGGTTAAAATTTCCAAAAAAGGGCAAAAACATGAAAATTCAATGCACTTTGACCATGAGGTCAATGTTATAGTCCCTAGAGAGACAGGTACTAGTGAACCTTTTAACTAGCAACATTAAATTTCTTTATTTTAAGTTTTAGTTAACTTAATACTTCTCATAATTTAAATCTTTCTTATTTTATTCGTTTTTATTTCTTGTTATATTTACTTATTCTTAGTATTTTATAGTTTATATATATATATATAGAACTCTAGTGTATTATTTACTATTTTATATATCTATTATTAATATTTGTATTATTATTAGGGAGCATTACATACTCCCCTCTTCAAGGAAATTCGTCTCCAAGTTAAGTTGAATCATTTAACATTTTATTTTATTTAGTTATTTATTACTTCATCTTTCACCTAGACCCTTTGTTGAACTAGTATAACCAACAAGCATCAAAAGTTTCCACAACACTGGGGAAATCCCAAGGAAACCCTGTCCTTTTTCCCAATTTTTGGAACCTGGCATAAGCCTCATTAGTCTATACCATAAATTATGGTGATTCCCAAGGCTCACACCATGCCTTAGACCTTATTTTCCCTAAGGCAGGCATCAAGTCCCAGTACTCAATGACTTTGAGAATCTCATAAGGTTGGCCCACTCCCTCCATAGTCACTAAGGTGCATAGCCCTAGTAATTGAAGTCCTTAAAACCCCACTAGACTTCAACATCTCAATCTAATATCAGGCACTTGGCCTCCTCAAGATGGCCCCATAGCCCCTCAAGATATATCCACAAAGAGCTATACAAGACAAAGGAACCACCAACATATAGAGTGTTGATTGGTTATGTCCCCATCCAATATGGTGTTACATATTCTCCCTTGTAGGTATTGGATCCCACAAGATCATTAAATAACATGTCCCTCTCGGCCCATTTGTGGAGTTCCTGTGAGTCACCACATCTCAAAATGCAACCAATGCATTAGTTATAATCATAATATCATAGAAAATAATCCACATGCCCAATCTTGCATGTCATCATGATAACATCATTGTTCAGCACCACATTGTGAAGAGTAATTGCATTCTCTTGTACATAATAAAATTTGGAGGCATATGATTCACATCATAAAATACCATCATAAGTTATAGCATCAACATATTTTTATGAAATAGGTATCATGGAATCAAATAATAAATGGAACCACATGCTAGTATAGCCTCATCCCATAACATCATAAATACGAGAATCATCTCAACACATATCTAATATAGAGCAATAATACACTGTAGCATTCTTATCATGATTCATTAGCGAAATCAATTTCATTTACTTTTATAAACAATTAATACCAGTGATGAAATAATACTATCCACATCCATCTAGGATCTAGGTTGTCTTATCCATACTATTAGTTTCATGTTTTCATCATGATACTTGTTTCTTTTCAATAATCATTTCATGTTCTTTCAACTAGGAAGTTAACTATTTACATAGTAGGTATAGTCATTTAAGTACATCAAGCCTCATCATTTCAGTCCTTAATCTCTAGTCATTTATTCTCCCTTCCCTAAGGAAATTTAGTAAAATTCATCATTAAAATAATATTGTTCGTATAATCATTCCTTAAATCAACAAATATAAAATTTAAAATCCTCTAGTTTTACATGAATCTACACCTTTGGCTTACCAATTCCAATACTATAGTATGCCACATATAGACACTAGTTCATCATGGTTTAAAGTTTTCTCATGCTTAATTGACTTGCACAAAGGGTTGGTTGATATTTAGTGATTTATCCATCACTTGTGTAATTACTTTTGTTAACCCTCCAAGATTTTCTTATATCCTCATGTTCCCATCTCAATGCCGATTGATCTTTGTTATTGTAGATTCACCCTTATTCAAGTTGGACTAAGGATTATTTGACTTCAATTTTCAGTCATTAAATACTATATTTGGTTTAAAATTTGAAGTATTGAACCACCATCACCATTTTCATTGACCTTTTTTCATACACTTTAGGCTCAAATTTTCCTGGTTAATCTTCATAGTCTATTTCATTTTCCAAAAAGTTGATAGTTGTTGTTATTGAACATTTAACCTTTAAACATTTTCTTCATTTTTGCATTTCTCACCAATTATACGAATTCATAACCACATATCTAGAAACTTTAAAATTGAATAGGTAATCATTATGACCCTTACCAATAATCCTTAGTCATCCTTTATTCTACTTAGTCCACTCGTCAATATCCTGAAGAAAGTTTGTCGTTTGAAATAGATGCTCCACTTCCTCATCACATGAATTGGTCCCGAGCTTATTACATCTTCACCTAGCATGACAATGTGATTCATTAGGTATAACATCCATGGAATTTGTATGATACTGAATTAATTACCCAAATTCTAGCATTTTCGTAGTGTTACTCGATTTGGGTGTGTTGTTTGAATATCAATAACATTAACTAGCTACGAGAATGTCACATTCATGCTGAAATGTTTTTCCTTTTTCCACTTATGGGATTTTCTTTAATCCTAACTAGCTTTCTTCATTTCCATGCTATAACAACCCATGGGTTTATTAGTTCTTTAATATAATGTCAGCATACTACCTACAATCCCTTAACATTACGTTCAACAATAAGTTTCTTAGATCAACTATAAGTTTCTTTTGTTTCCTTAATGTCTACAATTTCTTACTAATACCTTTCATGAATGCAACCATTGTCCTGAGAGAAAAAACTTATTCGAACTATCTAACTCCTATTGCAAAACTAAATTACACATTGATACATATTTCTTACACTATTTAGCATCAAATTAAAATGAAGGCATATAAAAGAACTCTACACAAGATGAAACTCATTGTTTTGGGTTATTTTTCCATTAGAGATATGCACCCTACCACAATGCACATTCAAACATAGGCTAGACCAAGAAAAACACTACAATTATTAGATCTATACTCCCTTGTGTTCCTACTTCAAGCTCTTCAAAAATAATTTAAAATAATTTGATTATAAAAGATAAGATACACTTATTTATAAGGCTCCCCCTCACTCCCTTAAGTATTATTCTATTACTCTTATTTTTCCATATTAACCTTCCAAGTTTATTATGGCTATCATCAATACAAAATTGCTAGTTCATCATTCTCCCCTCATAACATATCTTGTTAGCTATATACTGCTAAGCCTATAGATCAACTTAGAAAATTTTCCTCCTTAGAGCTTACAAATGAACACTAGTTGGTGGCACTACTCATTGCAAATTTATCAATTGGTTGGATATCTCTTACCATTCTTCCCCTCTTCAATATACCACATCCTCAAAGCAAGGTTGATGAATTAATATATCATTCAACCTTATATATATCATTTTTATTTTCACTCACTGGACATGGTTTTACATTGGTATTACCTCTTTTTTGACCATCCACAAGTTAACCCTTAAGAAACTATCGATATATGGACTATATAGAGTTTCATCACAATATTATCATGTAGCTCAGGTTCGAGTTAAGAGCTCATTTATACGAACACTTTGTGTACATAGAACCTATAGGTTATAAATACATATCTTTTCATTAAGTCAATAAGCTCACTAAAATGCATTAAAAGGCTCTATGACCTCTCCACATAGCTGCAACAACACTTATTAGTCCATATATTTATCAACCTATCAAAATATATCAAGAGCCATAAACAATATACATCATATAGCCAACATCTAACCAAAAAATGAAAATAATATAAACCATGATAAAAAAACCATCAAAGTTGAGACATAATCTCAAGTACAAGTACTCATACAATACAATAGGGAAAGAACTCTTATTAACGTATGGAAAGCCAACCAACTTAGGGACTCCCATGTACCACCCTACCATAGATTGGGCTGAACCAAATATTTCTTTTATCTAATCACTCCCATGCCATCTTCCAATCGTGAATGTGGGATTTCATGGAATAAACCAAGACAAAACAAACCAGTGCTTCGAGAGAACATACCACCGTAAACTTCAACCACAATGATTCTATCTGTATAGTCGGATATCATTAACACCAACTATGTCAATCTATATGCAAGTTGTTCAGTGCTTTAGGAAAAGGTAACTCAACCCACATCCTTCCAAGGCTCCAGAGGATTTGTCTAACCCAGATCCAGGGACTAGTAACTCAACCGACCAAGAGCTCCAGGGTATTTGTCCCAACCTAGGCTCCAAGACTAGTAAGTCAATCCAAATGGTTCAAGGGATTTGAGAGATTTTGTTTCAACCCAGGACCATAAGGAATTATGAGCACTAACTAGAAAAACAATCAAGTGGAAAAACCTACAATGTCGTGATTATTCAAGAAATGGAAAGGAAAAGGCTAAAACCATTATCAATATAGGGAATCCTTCGTGCCAAAGACAACACATAACCAAAAATCACATGCATATACCATGCGTCCATAAATCAATAAGGAGATCATACATGCAACCTATTACTTGTAGTAGTTATTGATCCCGCTATCCCCTTGTGATTTCCTACTTTTATTTTCCTTCTTTCTCAAAATCCAATGTATTCCAAAGTGCTCCAATAATTCTCCAAGAAAACTCTAAGTGCACAAGATTATGAGAAAGTGAGAGAATATAAGAGATCTCCAAGCTAAAATTGACAAAAGGAAGTGAATTGATCCTCACAATCCTTTTTATCACTGAGGCATCTATTTTCTTCACTTTCTTCATTTTTCCTTCAATTTTCCTCACAGATAATTATGTGATCTTTCACCTTCTTTTTGTCTTATTTTACATTATTTTCATAAATAAAATGTCAACTAATGCAACTATGCCTTTTCCAATGCCTTTGCGAATTTCCATAGCCATAAATTAATCACCAGCGATACCCATCACTATGTTTTTCCCAGCATTCAACTTGGAATATGTGTTCCATGACCTTAGTATTATTTTTCCTTTATTAACTTTATTACATGAAGTTTTAACCCAAGGTTGTTACAAGTAGCATATAATATGTGACATAGAGCTGAAAAAAAAATTAATCTTGAAGTCTATGATCACAAAGTATTTATCTGTTGTCTTCAAATTAAAAGCTTACTTAGGAAGCACTGTATGTTTTCTTTTATAAGCAAAAATTAAAATAAAAACCTAAAATCCTTATTGTTGAATATTATGGGCTATCCTAGGACTATAAATAGATAAAATGAACCTCGTTATGGGCTCATATTATGGAGAGAATTTGAAAAAATAGATTCAGGAAAAATACAAAATTGCCTTGCATTTTTGCTGCTAGATTTGGCGTGTTAACCAGGCATCTCCGGGTCAATTTTGATCGAACCAATAAGTTTTCTTCCATAATGGGACACTACATGAAAAAAAACATGTCTTGGATTTCACCAAGGTGGGATGAATGTATGAGAATGAATGATTAATTTCAAGAGTTGTTGCTGATGTAACTACATTTTACAATGTAATTATTTCATAAATTTCTAAAAAATAACAATTACGAATTGAATATCTTAGGTAATGTACTTACTAGGAAAAATATGAAAAAATGATATCATACGTAACTTGAAATGAATTTCCTAAGGCCAAATGGAATGATAACCATAACAAAATTAAGTCATAATAAAGGACTGACACGGGTTGACTATTGATAAGAGTCTTTCTAAAGCTCAGAACGAGAATTATTTGGAACAATAATCAATTCATAATGTTCACTTTTTTGTTGTAATTATCACATTTTTTCTAAGATTCAAGTTGATGAAACTCAATTTTGTCTTGTGAATTTTGTAAACAAGTTTGAATATTAGTGAGAGTGGCCTTGGTGATTTTGATTGTGTTATCACCAATAGAGAGTATTAGAGTGTTCATTAACTCCAATAATCCATCATTTTGGCCATTTTATCAAGCTCAAAAATTCACCCCCTACAATGCAAAAAATATATGTTTAAAAAACATAAAAATTATAAACCATAATTATTTAACCTGTGTGGAAGGATTTAATATTAATGACATGGCTCTCCTTGTGCAAACTCCAAATGCTTAATAATAGTACTTGATGGAAGCCGTAAAACCATACTAACTAAATTCATGTTTCCCACATTGACCTCTACATGCATAGGGTATCAATGACTTCAATGACTCGAGAAAATGAATATCTTGAAAATATAATACAGCACAATATATATGACACTGGAAAAAACCCAACCATTTCCATTTATAAGCTTCATGTTCAAGTGTAGCAAAAGAAATATCCAATTAAAGATTAAATAAAACTGCTTATTAAAAAATAAGAGAGGAGCCACACCAAAATAAAAATGTACAGTGCTATAGAATGTAAGGCCTAGTGGAGAGCACACAATAAGGTTTTTTTACTAAAAGAAAATTCTAAGATCAATGGCTTGAGTAGATGATAGTTTGTTCTAAATGATAAGACTAACAACCTTGGTTACATAAAAAAGCCAAAGGAAAGGAATTTTTCAAGGATTATTTACTTTGGAGGAGTGCATTTTCAAGGATGTGTCTGAGGATAGAACCAAGGATGAGCTAGTGAAATCATCTAAAATGTCAAAAAATGGAGAATGGTCTGAATCCTTCAAAGACATTGACACACCTTTCTTCCCAACCTATCAGATAAATTCCACATAGAATTGTTGTAAAATCACACAGTTGAATCCTTCTAAAGGAAGAAACCATGGTTGATAAAATAAAATGGGTTGGCAAAATTAGTAATATTATTCAGTGTTCAAAGGGAGCACCTTGTATTACCTTTAGCTTACTTGTTTCCTATGAGGGATGTCCAAATTACCACAAAATATGTATCACCATGACCAAAAATAGATTGGAAAAAAAAATTAAAGGAATGAAACAACAACTTGTAGAAATCATTGTGAGAGCTGAATATATAATGACTGGTCCATAGAGTTACAACTATCAATATTCACACGTGGAGTTTCTCTATGGCACTTTCATTCGTTGATACAATCTAAAAAAAATTTATTACTGAATATGATGTGTTTGGGATTCCAAGTGGTCACTAAGGATGACTTCAAGTGAATAATATCTATTTTACAAAGTTATGCACACCAAGATATGAAATGAATGATGAAGGAATATTCACATGAATAATGAAGGAATATAAAAAATGTTCCAGTTATCTTCTTCAATAAGAAACCATTTTATAAGCTTCATAGAAAACAACGAATATACATGTAGCATTATTTCCTCATGAATTCATTATTGTGATACCTCAATAGACTTAAAATTAGGAAAGGAATATACAAATGACTATTACATATTTTAAATTTGATACACTAAGGGAGGAGGAATACCATGTGGCTTATGCTAGTGGAGTTGTGTGACTTAACAATGAACACAAATGGGGTGCAAAATAGCTGCATGAAAACTTCTTCATGTTGAGAAAAACCTATGTATGTACAACTGAAGAAATAGTTGTAGCTAAAATCCCTACTCCTTCCTTGAGTGAATTTCCCAAAAAAAGAATTGTGTATTCCTGACATAGTAATGATAGTATTTTCTTCAATTATGAATTTAACTCTAGTTTGAACAACTATGGAAAATATAATAAATCATTTCATTCTCCAATAGGACAATACTTCATTCCAACCAATTAGAGTTTCTTCTGAAAGTTTTGATACTTCACTTGAATACCATTTGAATCGTTAGTGTAAGACAAGCACAAAGATGGGAAGAAAGTGCACACAGCATATAGAAAGAGTAGCTACAGTTAGAAAAATGGGCATGTATTCATTGACTATGATCTGATATGATCATATATTAAATACTAATTAGAGTTGATTAGCCATTAGTGAATTGAATGAAAACCAAAAGCACAAAAAATGAGGAAAATTGTTGGATCAAAACACTTTAAGACAGCTGATAAACCATAAGAAATATGCAAAATAGAAGTGTAAATAGCGAAAACATAGATATACCAGACAACGAAACTTTTAACGGAGTTCGTTCATAATGGACTACATCTTCGAGTCCGCTTTCAAGATGGGCAACCATTTTATTAGGAGTGAGAAGAAGAAGTGTATTATTTAGTCAGACTGAGCTTACACACAGGAAATTAGGACCTCTATCATCAGATATCTCTCTAAACCATAATTCCAACGCCACTTACAGTTTCCAAATCCGACTCCCGATGCTCCTGAAATCCTAAAAACTAAATAGCCTACATCCCTCGAGAACCTGCACATGAAAACCGTAAACTCTTCTTTTGTTCTCCAACGAACAATTCGCCTTGAAAAGGCATGAAAATGCACCATAACCACCTTTGACTATTTTTGAATGAATGTGCTAGCTTCTGGGTTGAGTTAGGTTGAGTTTAATGGCAAATTTGCCACCTTAGGGGACACCTTGGCCATTGAATTAATTAAAAACCAATTAATAAACAAAAACACCAAACAAAACTTTATATAAACCTGTCGATCATTAGATGTTTACTAACCGCGCAGAGAAAACAAACAACACATGTGAACTAAATTGATCCCGAAATTTTTGGGTCCCGGCGATTCCACTGACTGTTAGCCAAATGGTGACGGTTGGCCGTTAACCCAGCTTGTTTATATGACACAGTTTTCGCGCGGTTTGAGCTGGTGGTTCCAACTCGGTTAAGGTCTATGGTAATGGTTAGACCTATTTTTGTTCACATGCCAAACCTCCATCACAGTTTCAACTTGCGGTCAACTCCAAGCCGGTTAGTTTGATAACCCTAACGGTCTTCCCTGACAGTTGGTCACATAGAACACGGTCCTAATGCGGCTTAGTCCAACGGCTAGGACTGCTTCATTTTAATTTGTAATGTTTTTGTATTAAAATGTAGAAATAAGACGAGAGGGTTTAGGTGTATAGGATTAGTTTTAGGTTTAGGGTTTTAGGATTTCAATTTTTTTTCAATGTGTTTTTAATACATAGGTTTAATGTATTAAGACTTTTAAGTGGCTTAGCATAGGATTTGGATGTGTAGAATAAGATTTGAACATGGTTTAGAAATACGTTATCTGCATAGAATTCTTAGGGTAACAAAGATGAATAAGATAACTTAGGAGTTAGGGTTTAGGTATAGGCTTAGGTTTTAGGTTTCATTTAACTTTCAAGACCCATGTTGACTCTACACAATAACATTGGCAAAACTGAAGCCTTCACCAGATGATCAACCCTGAAACATCCTTGTGGTCTCCATGCAAAATTCATCAACATTGCATGACGATGACCATCACATCTTCGAAACTGACACTGGTGACGATGATAAGACTATGTCGTTGACCAGGTACTTTAACTTGAACCCTTTCACACAATCAACTATATCAACCGTAAATCCTGCAAAGTCGAACGACGGAACACATGTCATCGACCAAACCTTGGCGGAATTGTCGATGACATAAGTCAACAGCTAGGTACAAAATCATATCAACTGAATGCCGTGAAACCATAACATTACCTGAACACCCTGATCATAACCAACATTGTCGATCTGTCAACTGAACTGAAGCAATGATGAGACTGAACGACACTCATGAACACTGATGAAAATACTTTTAACACATGTGTAATTGGATTGATGGATCCTCCTAGATCATTCCTCTCCACTTGAAAGCTTTTGGACCGCAAAAGTTTGACTAAAAAATTAGTCGATGAGGGTAGAACTCCCTCTCTTTCCATATTGACCTGACGATGTACTAATACACTCGATCAATCACATGCATGTGATGATCCTGATGATGTTAACCATGACACATTTTGATTCGGTGACGTATTTCTTCCATTTGCAGTATGTACAATTTGCGACAATGGGAAAACAACTTGTTATCAACATGGAAATTGAATTCTTTCCATGAAGAATCATAAGTTAGTGATTCAAAAACATCTTTGAAAACAATGTTTGTAAAACTTTGTTCAATACATCTGATGGTTATTAACAATCTACTTTCCGGAATAACTGAAATATTGGAAGACTCCTTTGATTTTGATTTTGTATCAATTACTTGACTTGATTTACTTTCATGTTGACTGATTACTAACTGTATTTGTTTCCCATTACTCATCTAGTTGTGATGAAAAGACTGCTGCAACTTAGTTTGATTATGAGAGTATCTAAGTAATTGTTGATTTACTTGAATCACTATGTCTATTAACGGATATTTCCATTGACTTACACTTTTAGTTAATGCATTAGTTTTCAAACCTGTCATGTGGAAATAGTTATTTTTGCTGACAAAACTAACCTCCCTAGGAGTCTAAGACTCTCTAGTGACAAACAAGAC